>JAAGNO010015201.1:25500-43726 GCA_033439905.1 Ceryle rudis
AAAAAAGACAAAGAAAGTGAGGTGGTGGGGGGGGGGGGGGGGGGGGGGGGGGGGGGGGGGGGGGGGGGGTTGTTGGGGTTTGGGGTGTTGTGTTGCTGGATTTTATTTTGAGTTGTTTGGTTGGTGGGGGTTTTTTTGCTTTGCTTGTTTGGGGTTTTTTTTGTTTATTTTGACTTTAAATTCAAGAACAGATGTTGCATAATATCTACTGACAGCAAGGCTCAGTTAGGAGAATGGGACAGGAAAGAGGGAGCACCTATGGGTTTTTGTTCTGTGTTTAAGTGCCTCAAATGCTGTTTACAGGGCATGTGTTCAGCACAGAGTTCTCATCTCCAGCACTTAAGCTTCCAGATACATTATGATGGCTTTTATTTATGTGGTTTTTACAGTCAAAATATATCTGTCAAAATATCGTAGGATTAGCTAGTTCACTGACTGAACAGCACATTGCTCTACCAAAATAATCAGTGGCCTTAATGAGCAATTAAAAGCTTTCAGAGACAGTGAGAACAGAAAATCCCAACATATAGATTAGAAATTCTGTGTGTAACTTCATGAGACTGTTTCAGATGATGAGTGAACTCCCAAACTACATGCAAGAGGCATGCATGACAGGAGGGACTAGAATACAGTAAGAACAATTTGATTTAGCCAAGTAACTCTCCCATACAGGTTTCCCATAAACTGTTCTTTCTCAGATGAAACAAGTCTGCAGATTGTTTCGCTAACAGATAGGAAATTGCACCAGCTGCATGCACTCTAAACCACCCTGAACCAAACCAGCTCAAACCTAGAAACTCTGTGACCATGATGCCAGCCTGCCTGCCCTCTCTTAGCAGAGCTCCTTGCTGTGGTTCACCACCCAGTGAGCCTTGATGCAGACCCTGTGGTTCTGAGCAGGATCACAGCTTCTTGGGTCAGAACACACACAAAGCGGACTCATGCTTCTCTGCAAAATACTGTGTACCAGTGATTTTCAGCTGTTATTCCAATAATTTCTACAATATTCAAACTGCAACAGTATTTGTACTAGAAAATTTCCGTAACTTGCCTTCTAAAATAAGCCTAATATAAATGAAGGCATGATTCAAGGAGTCCAGGCTTGCTGAAGAAGTACATGCACAGAACAGCATTTCATTCCCTGAATTCTGGTTTTTTCCATCATGGCAACTGAAAAAAACCTGCTTTTATAGAACAGCCTGCATAAATGTATTTTAAACTAATTACCTTTAGGTGGAAAATATGACTTGCTTTCAGCTTTGTGAGGCCAATCCACCACAAGAGGTCCAAACCTACGAAAGCTGGCAGTGATCTCATCTACAAAAAAAAAAAAAAAAACAAAAAACAAATGAGGCACCTTAGAGA
This sequence comes from Ceryle rudis, assembly GCA_033439905.1. Classification (NCBI taxonomy): domain Eukaryota; kingdom Metazoa; phylum Chordata; class Aves; order Coraciiformes; family Cerylidae; genus Ceryle; species Ceryle rudis. The sequence goes on from JAAGNO010015201.1 coordinate 26,866, forward strand.
GAATCTGAAGACTAACAGTGGTAAGGTAAAAACTCTTACTTGAGAAAAAAAGAAAGACGACTGTTTTCTACACCTGTTAAGAACAGTGAAAACTGCAATAATATATGTAGAGGATGCCTAAATATTCTTTCACTTCTATGCTTATATGTAGCTGCTTGAAAAAGTAATTATACATTCCACTAATGCAAATTTGCAGCAGGATTAAATGCAAACATGATCTATCAAAAGTGACTATGCTTCAGCTGCGGTATATTTCTAATTATAGCCACAAAGAAGAGTCAGATGCAGCCTCATGGGACTGACAGAGTAGCTCCATGTCAGCATGGCCACTCCCTGTAGCATGCCCTACAAAACTGGCTGCACCAGGTCATGCGACTGTGGGGACTGAGCCTTTCTCAGTTCCCTCTGGAAACCTGCCTTGAATTACCAGGTTATTTCTTGCTTTTTAAGCATCAATTTAGAAACGCCATGGAACACATATCTCACACTATCTTACAGGATAATTTTGTTTTACATGCAAATGCTTCAGAAAAAGGTATTTTACATCTTTTTTTCTCAATGCATTAACACTTCAAAGAAAGAATTAGTTTAAAATTCTGTCTAATGTGATGGTAGGTAGATCAGAGCAACAATCCATCAGGAGAAACGTTTGAAGACAAAGGCAGTAGTTTTCCAATTTTTGATTGTTGTTTGAAATCTGTCCAGTTTATGTGACCCCGTGAGCTGCATTTCAGATTTTTCAAGGGATTAGAGCCACAAAACACATACTATGTAACTCAGGAGGTGAAAAGGCGTTACTGGAGCAGACCTCTCACGGAAGAAGTTAACAGCTCCCAAGTAGCCATGTTACTTCCTGAGAGGATAGGCTGGGCATATATTTTGATTCTGAGTGACACAGGAACATTCACAGTTATACCTGTTGGCCTGATGCTTCTTACAGCTGGGAATTCAGATTACCCAGCAATGTTTGTATCATGACGTGACATGGGAACTGCATTTGAGCTGTTTGTAAACCACAGATTGGCAGCTCATACTGTTTCTTTTATTAAAATTGTACATGGTTTACGCTTAATTTTAGTACATCAGATTCAGATATCCCTCTCTTTTCATTACAAGGTACCCTCAAATTCCCTGTGTATGCCAGTTGAAGCTAGATAGTGTTGGATCCCAGCCATAATGTGAAAAATGCACCAAAAGCTGTCACAATTTTGGTTTGGGAGTCAGGGTGTGTGGGGGCACACATAGGTAAAGCAGATATTAAGACTGAGACAAAACCTGACCATACCTACGAATCTGGTTATTAATTTCTGATTGTATTAATTGCCCTACATTTGCCAACTGAACACAGTATATATGCTGGATATAAGAGCTGATGAATTAAAGCCTGATTTATTTTGTTAAGGACTGTATTAAAGTCCTTAAAGTCAACCACATTTTTTTAAAAGGGCAGGGAAAGCCTACAAAAGAGTGACAGTATCCATTACGTTCCCTATTTCAGCTTTCCCAGTTCACATACGTGGGAACATAGGCTGCTATTGCAGATGAGAAGACCTGCTAGGCAGGCATTTCTGTCTCCATCTCTTCTGATCAACAGTACAAAAGAATGTCAAGTAAATTCTCAGGTGTTGCAGAGAGTGGGGGTGGTGTTTGTTTTAAATAATGCCACAGGCACTAAAAGTGACATATGTGAGAAAATAAATTTTTTTTAATGAAAATGTTACCTTTTTAAAGTAATTATACAAACGTCAATTCCTACATTTCATCAAATAACTTATTCAGAGTACCTTTAACCTTATTTACAGTACCTTCATCAATGTCAGGAGGAAGACCTCCAACAAACACCTTTCTAGAATAGCGTTCCACTCTTTCACCATTCTGACAGCGTGTTGGAGAGCTGAGACCTGATGATAAAGACTGATCACCATGACTGTCGTCTAGGAAGCCATCTTCAAAAGGAAAGAGTGAAGACCGACCTGTAACAGATTTTGTAGTATCTGTAGTTAATGCTATTTCCTGGAGAATCAAGTATTTCAGTAAAAAAAAAAACCAAACACACATTATGTTCCTCTTAGGGTTTTGCTTTAGCAGAATTTGCATTAAAGGGCCAAGCTGAGTGGTCCAGTTATCTAAATGACATCCATTGTATTGCTTCTATTTTTGCAAAACCATATTATCCTTACAAGACAATAAACCTAATTTAGCTTTTAAACAAACCCTTGCAGGCGGCTAGCAATGAAAACAATCAATCTGAATAAATTGTTTTGTCATAGCTATAGAAAGAACCTTTGCAAGATTTACATTTCAAACCAATTCTTAGAGATTTAAATCTTCCATGACAGATCTTGAAGGACTGATCTTAAAGAGCAGATCCTTCAAGCCATTGCACTGCAGACTGGACTTCCTTCAGAGTGCTTTACAGGGCCCTAACCACAAGGAGTGCATCACTTCCTCCTCGAGTGAGCCAAGGCCCAGACTGAGTAGGGGGACAAACAGCAAAATAAACATAGGAAGGCTTTGTATTGTGGAAATTAAACATGTAGGTGAAGAAAGAAGCTTAATTAACAAGAAAAACAAACAAAAACCAACAACCCAAATAAACAAACGAACAAAAAAACCCTTTCAAATCTTACTAAATAAATCACAAAATCTACTTGAAAAAAGTTGTTAGCTAGGACAGTCGGTCAAGTTAAAACACCCTTTCATTAATCAGTTAACAAAAAGCAACATACACGGCTGCTACTTTGTTCATGAAAAGTGAACAATTTATTTGTAATCGCTTGATGCAATTAACTTGTTGCTATTACTACCAAAGTATATACACATTATCTTAATAACAGTTTTGTTAACTCAGAAGATAAAGTAAAAAAATATTTGAAGTCTGGATATAAGCAACCCTGGAGAACATACCGACTTTTAGACTTTAATAATTCCCTATACCCAAACTAATTTCCAGCAATATGGTATTAATACCACATTGGTATTAATAGCACATGGAAGTACAGGAAATAAAAACAGGGGCAAGGAGTAAAATAAAGACATGCAGAGGGATGCTGGTCAGAAAAAACACATACACCAAAAATATCAGTAATACAGTCTCCAGTAGCAAAGGACAGATTACAAAAAGAAGCAGCAATCCTATCTAAAGAAAACAAGCTAACAGACAAAAACCAGGAAAGATGTTCTGACAGACACAGAACACCTGTCTGATTTTTTTTATGAGCACAAGGCACTAGAAAAGTCTTGATTAGAATATATTAAATGTGCAACATTGACAGATCACAGATACAAAAATCCACTAAAGCAAAAATCCTTCTACGATTTTAAGCACCAGCACCAAAAAAAAAAAAAAAAATGTGGAAAAGGTCACAGTCAGAGTAGGATTTAGAGATACAACTCTTCTAAGTGTAGTACAACTGGTTGTCAGAAATGGTGGGTTTACAGCATAAACCAGAAAAGACTACTGATGAATATTCCATTAATGGACAGACAGGACATGCACATATATAAACATATGCATTTCAGCATAAGAGAATACATGCATCAGAGAAATAATAGCATTTTTACAAAATTTTAGCCTTCCTAATTAAATCAGAAAACCCATTGAAAAGTAGAAAATTGGACAATATCCATAAGAGACTGACTTTACTAAGAAGCTAAATAATCTTTTAATTCCCACTTCCCTCAACCTACCTTCTTGTAAAAAATAAACAAACATGAGCCATTAGCGAAAGCTGACATCAAATTAATAGATACTAGAACAGGGTGTTCAACTAATAATACAGGTCTACAGAGGCAGCTGAGTAAGTGGTGAGTTCTGAAGGAAATAATGAAAATGCACAGCAGCTTAGAAAGAAAGATACCACCTCTTATGCCAGCTGCTTGACAGTCTCCAAGCATTGTATTATTCTTAAGTATATGCAAAAGATGATCTAAAACTTCATAGTTAAGTCAAGTATAGTTACAGGTATGAAGTATACATTTAAAATAATGGAAAGCATACAGACAAGGGAATAGGGAATGATTGTTCACTGTCTCTTCTAGGAAGGGGAAACTAAAGTGCACTGAACACAATCAGTACATGGCAAGGCTGAAAGCAAGTCAAACTGCCCAACATGTTGCCACGGGCTTTTTAGGATGCTGAAACATTTATTTAGCTTCAGAGAAGGAAATGAGCAAGAACAGGAGAAAAACTCATTCTGAGGCAATAAATATTGAAACAGCACCTCAAGAAACCCTCGGAGGCCAATCTCTGGAAAACATCACTATTATGGGAAAACATCACGAAATACCCTATTTTTATAATCTGGTGCCCTTCCCCTGGCATCTCTGACTTGTCAGTGTAGCAGCATTTGGGCTGATTTCATATAGCTGTACTTACACCTGTACCTAAAAAATGGGTGGTAAAAGTTAAAAACAAGGTACCTAAAAGATTATGACTCAACAGCTCTAAGAATGACATCTACAAAGAAATATTCCCCTCTTTAATCAAAAGAAAAGATCCAAGTAGAGAACTGATAGGTGATGGCAAACCCTAAAAGACTTCTGACAAAACCTCTTCTCACTGAAGATGCTTAGTCAAAGTGACAGAATCAAACACTTAAGATACCCAAATGTATTAAACATGAAATGAGACCCTTCAACAGGTTCACCTCTGGGTATTCTGCATATTACTGCAATACAAATGGTAAAAACAATAACAGAGAGGGATATATGAGAACATTTGATAAACACAATTTTTTAACAAACTATTGTAGAATTTAGTGTTTCTTAACATTAAGAAAGCTCAAGACATTATAAAATTTAAGGTAATAAAAAAGCATGAATATCACAGACTTTACTATTGCATGAATAAGGCAAATCACAAAATCCCTAACACTAATGACAGGACACACACACACAAATCTACTTGTTACTACAGAAAAGCCTGAATTTCACATAGGAAACAATTGTTATGGAGTGAAACATGCTTTTTGGTAGAGTAAAAAAAATTTAAAAAAACCTGAAAGTCCAGCACATTCAGAACTTGCTTGTCCTGTTTTGTCATCACTGCAAATTGTGTAAAACAGCCTACGCTGTATTCATCACAATTACTGCCATATTATTTCATGTTGCTACTCACAATGTTCTACAACTAAACAAGAAGTTAATAGTGTCCAACTGATTCCCACCTCCTTCCCTACTTTGCGGCCATTTGATCAACCTGGAAACACTTGCCACAATCTTAAAATGAAATTAAAGTGCTCACATGCACAGAAAGTATACAATATTACACACTCCGCATACTTTCCAGTTTGTTTCAGTACCATAAGAGCACTGAAAAAGTTTAACTATTAGGATGCTTTCAACATCTGCTAATGAGGGCCTGTTCTCTGGACACAGTAGAAAAACAGGAAGGTAATTTTCTAAGTTTTCCTTACATCTGTTTTGGATTTTTTTAAGCTATCAAATAAACAATAAAACCAGTCGTCTTTGAACAACATCAGCTCAAATTCAGTATTATATACTGTGTTAATACAGCCTACTACCTCAATGCATACATATGTGCAAACTACAAGTTACTTATATGCTATCAGCTTGCTTGCATGGCTTGGTTTGTCTCCAAGAACAAGCATGATACAAATTCTACATTTTGAAAAGGAAGCTGTTACAGAGTATACATAAAAAATAAGATAAAATGAAGTTTAATGCCAAAGTACCCCAAGCAGATGACACTGCCCAACTCTTAATTGTTAAAAACTGCAATCTTCACTGTTATTTTCTCAATCACTAAGTCTGTGTAAGCCACAGCACAGTACATAAATCTAAGCTACATTAGTAGCTTTCTCGGTAGTCAGCAAGCTTGCTATTGTCCATGTTAATTCATGTCTCAAAATAAACTTATATACAGCACTGTACCTTTTTAAAATGTTTTCAGTCTGCTTTTACTTTTTAAGGGTTGCCTATGATGAAATAAAGTGTGCTCAAATGCTGTTATCTTTAGTAGTAATATCGGTATTTACTGTTGACAACAGTTACTAGTATTGGCATTCACAATGTTCTACCTAAGGCAATCCAATGTAATACTCAAGTGTAATATTCAATAAAAAGTGTTTCAACTAAGAAGAAAATAGTACTTTTTCATATATTCAATTCACTAAACACTGCACTGCAACAAAAAAAAAAAAAAAAAACCAAAAAACCCTTTTTTCAGAACACTATGCATTTAAAATCATAAATATGTAAAGAGTCTTTACATTCAGTTATCCTCCAGTTCACTAGTAATAGCAACACACTTGAAGTTATCAGCTCAAGATCATCATTGCTTTAAGCTGCTTTTAGAAGGGAGATGTTTTGCAAATGAATATGAGATTGATTTATAAGAAGCAGTTGATCAACCAAATAATGTTAAAATTGGTAACATCATAAGAGAAATAAATATTTATTTCTCCCACTATTCAGCAAAGAAAACATTTAGTAAATACTTTTACCTCTTCTCCGCCCATAGCTCCTGGCTGCATGTAAACACAGAAGAAAATTGTCGGTACAGCTGTCATTAGATTTAGCTCCAAAAGCAACAAAAAAGTAGCTTCTACCTCTTCTCTTTTTCCCCTCCCACCATAAAGAAGGAAAGGCATTCAAAAAGTGCAAGATGAAATTCAAACAATCCAAGACAAGAGAAAAAGTTTCAAAGTTTGAAGAGGACACAAGGGGAGGGGGGTGGGAGGGAGGACCTGCTGTACAATTTGTCTACATAGCAAAAGCTATTAAAAAAAGTCAGGCATATCGGCTTTACAGTACTATCAAATTATAATTTAGGATTATAGTTTTAAGAGGCAATAAACATCATCAACAGTAATCCCAATAAAAAGAACTCATTTTGTATTTTATGAATTACTTGTGGTGAACATATTTTCTGATTATGTTTCAGTTCAAATAATTAACCATGAATAAACACTAAAATCCTACTAAACCAATATGAACTCAATAGCCAGTATGTTCAGATGAATAAAAACAGACTGACAAAATGTCTTTAACTACCAGAATTAATACATCATTTCAATGACATGTGCATCAATGGTAGAATCCACATCATTCATTGTACAAGTGCAGAAGCATATTTCATGATATAATGGGAAAAGCAAAAAGCATTTTTTGATCTGAAATTTTAGAAAACCAGAATATCATATGGAAAACAGTGTCTTCTACCCAGGGACTTCAACCTGTCACAAAAGATATCTGTGGTCTTCCAAGGTAATCAAATGTAGAAGGCTAGAGATCAGGCAGAGCTTTTGCAACAGCAAGTAGAGCTTAGGCAATAGGTAACAGAGCCTGTGCTTGTGTACTTCCTCCCTTCCAAGCCCATCTCTTATTTCCAAAACTAAGATAATGCCTTCTGTTACTGCCCTACATGCCCAAGTTTTAGGTGTGATTCCTTTAGCTCTCTCTACAATCCCACTTAGCCCACTTCATTTAGTTTCCAATCCCTCCTATATCCCAAGCATCCTCTAACATAAAAAAACTTCCATTCTTCCCGATTTTCTATTTTCATCCTCAAATGCATGTCATGAGATATCCCACCCTACCCCTCAGCTTTCCCTACTTACTTTTCTTTGGCCCACAATTACATACAAAACAAATCAGTTGTAGCTAGTTGGGAACTAGCCATCTGCTGCCCGGTCCCCTTGTCATCTCCAAGTGGCCCTAGGGGCTACCCAGAGAAGACTGAATCCCCTTCAGTACAGGCACTAGCAACCTCTCTTCTACCAAGGTAACTTCTTCCTCAAGCCCTGAAGAAACACAGACTCCACACACCTGTGTCTTTCTCCTGCCATCAATGAAGCCACAAAAGAGCAATTACATGTGTTTCATTAGGAAGATTAAAAAATTTCAAGGTCTGTGATGACGAGCTGCTTCACAATTTATATTTAACATAAAGACAGTGGAAGTTGTTTGTGTGGACAACTATTCAGACAGTGAGGTAGTCAAGTAATCCCTGAAAAAGATGCTGCTCCTTGCAATGCAAGTGAAGGGAGAATTAATACTAGAGTTGGCTTTGTAGCAAGGATAAAATTAATCCTCCTCCTCCTTTCTAGGTACTGCTAAATCCATATTTCATTACTTATTATGATGGCAAGGAATCGCTGTCAGACCTCATGTAGCAAGTCCTTGTCTTGATAAATGCCCATAAATAAACATCTATTGAGGTAGAGGTATCAACATGTTTTGAGAATAATTTAGTTGAAAGTTCTCAAACAGAATGCTACCAATCTAAAAATTAAATAAAGAAGCATTACTTTAATATGAGATTAAAAGACACTTCTGTGTTTCTTTTTAAGATAAGAAAGCTTTATGTGCTTAATGTAAACATTTAGGCTGTGAAGAAGGTAATGGTATATCATGGCAGAAACATACCATGGAGTTCTGTAAATTTTCGAATAACCTACTACCATCTAACACTTCTGTGTTATACTGCACAATATTCCTTTTCTCTCATATATGCAACTCACACACGTAATCTTTATGTCCATAAAATGGTTTTACTGAAGGTATATTTACAATTGCCTGTAAATTCTAGGAGGAAAATAATGCAATCCCCTTAGGGATTAAGAGGAAGACAGTGAGCCTAGTCAGCTTTTGCTGACGGTGAAGTTTCACCTTTGTTATTATTATATATACACACACACACACACAATTTGAAAGTGAACTCAATTTTATCCAGTGATTACATTCAAGTGTTCCTTTTTCCAACAAGTTATACAGCGTGGCAACTTAAGAATGTCAACACACACTTTTTTACATTGTTTACACAGGATGCAAAAATGTGTCCTTTGAGAGAAGTTAATCAAAAATTCCCATCTTGCTCATAAATCAAAGTTCAGAACATAACAGATTAATAGAAGGAATGGTTTGTCCAGAAAATTTCATAATGCCTCCAGCTTGAGTATTTTAGAATATAAACAATTTAGAAGTTATTCTTGAATTAAAACATTTGCGAGCCAGTAAGAAAACTACTGCAGTATTACAAACCCTGAAACTAGCAGTGATATATATCCGAAGTTACTTTCTCTCTTGGGCAATTCCGACAAAAGACAAGAGACTGGGTGCTCCCAAGACTGTACCCACCACCAATGAAGCCAGTCCCATATACTGGTTGTGGTGCCAAATATGAACATCATTTTGCACTTAAAACCATCTCCTTGAAAGTTTCAAAACTGAACATAAAAGTGATTCTTTCTTAAGTACCTTGTAGAACATTAGAGTATGAATGAAAACATAGCTGCTTTAAGTGATGAGAGCATTTTCCCCTCTAAACTGCAAAATTATTGCAAGCAGGCACTGATCAGTTGTGCAACTCGCGGAAGGATCATCACTGTGTTAGTGCTTCTCCATCCCTTTGTAACCTTCTTTAACTGACAGGTTGAAAGTTACATAACCACTATGTCCCAGATTGCATGTACTCAAAGACAAAGGAACAACACATTCTTTTTTACCTCCTGTTAACTCTCCTGAAGCTATTAACTCACCTCATCCCAGAAGCTGAGTGTATTTTTATTAGCATGAAACTCTATGTTGAAGAACAGAACTCTAAGCTTTTAGCAAACAAGCAAAACAAAACTCCCCAAAACCCAAATACTGCAATGCAATTAAGTAAATTTAGTGCTGATGCTATTGGAATTCCCCAAACCCTGAAGCTAAGATTCCCCATTGTTGCAATAAATCAAAACACACTCAATTGAAATGCTCAAATTTTAACTGCATCCCAAAGAAAGCTGAAGTATGAAACTGATGAAAAAGCACTTTAAAGGCTTGCAGTTTGCAAACATTTATCTGTCAGACAAGGAAGAAGGGATCTACTGGTGGCATAAGAATACACTGGCAAAATTTTATGAAGAGCCACAAAACTCAAGATAACCTGCTTTATGAGATGAGCACAGCTGCATGACACACAGACACACACATCCACACAAGATAGCCCTCAAGGAGTCATAAGGTGTGACCCAATAACCATTGCCTATGGTTCTGGAAAGGCAGAGGACCAGAACATTGACAGTGTGACAATGCTGACAAGAGGAAAAAAAAAGTTAAACGGACAAGGGAAGTTATTCTGCTGTTTAAAGTTATTCTTGCTCAGTCAATATACATACCAAAACCCAAGAACACAATCAAGCAACAGAAAGTTGCTTACTGTGTATCAACCAGTAAACCACCTTCATTGTTCAGGTCACTACTTAAGCTGGGACTAGAGTTTGGTTTTGCCCTGATGTTTGTGTTGGAAGGTTCCAACACAAAAAGGGACATTGTGTAATGGGGGTGATAAAAGCAAACCATGTAAATAAATACCAGAATTGCACAAATGATTTCTGAGAATTATTATTAGTAAAGCAGGTGTTCTGCAATTTATTTAAGAGATGAAACTAAGCGACAATCTACAAAAAAAGAAAGGAGTTTGCTAAAACATATTCTTATAAACTTAATCGTAGTGTTTGTTAAAACAGACAGGAAGCATGTACCTCAGCTACAATGCCTACAAGAGCTCATAATCAATGCCCTGCTGGGTAAAACCAATGCATCATCCAGACAAGTATTCAGTCTTCAATAGTGACACCAGAAAAAGCACATTAGACTGGCCAGTATTAGTTGTATGTTTCTCTTCTGTTACAATAGCATTCATAGTCACTGGATGAAACACATTAGGAGGCACATGCTCACCTATGTCTAGTACCTGCCTAAAAGCCTTTTGTTAACAATTTTTCTAATGCTTTTTTGAACCTGCTGATACTACCTGCTTCCACAAATTCCTGTGGCAGCAAGTTTCAAAAGTAAACTACAGAAGATACACAATACACTTCAATTAGAACGTAAAAATTGGTGGCACTTGGGAAAAATAGGTATCAGTGATGACTACACAAAAACCCAACCTAGAAACGTGGATCATCTGACATGAATGAATGAAATGCTGACACAATACATCAGTAGAAGGCGGTGTAATAATAGTTTATAGTTCAATATCCCAGTGAACCAAGCCTTTGAAGTTAAGACACACTTGCAAAAACAAAAACCACCTTACTTCATCTCCTGGAGACAACAGATGTTAGTCATGTGGAACAGTAAGTACCCACTTTTAACAGCTTAATCTCTAGCTAAGGGTTACATTTTTATGTAAGCACTATGGGGCTAAATTCCCCTGGGAAGACGGCTAGCTACACAACTGAAGTACCTTTTAAAATGCATCTAACCATAGTAAAAATCTGATAAATTAGGTCTGTAGACAAGCTGATGTACTGTCAGTATGCTCATATTAATTAATAATATTGCCAAATTAATTTGTTGACTTGTCTTTTAAATCAGATTCTAATAGCAACAGAAATCTGATGAGCTGTGCAAGATCCTCTTCACAGATTTCAGAGGTATGGACAGGACTGGTTTGTGCTAGAACCTGAAGACTGCATGAAGCTCCTTACTGGAAGAACTCTGTAAAATCAAGAAACTGTAACACACATTATTAAATTATGTTGGACCATGAAAATAATATCTACTCATTAGGCACACCCCCCCCCTTTTTTTTTTTTTCATTTTAGATGAACTAAGGTGTCTAAACCATGAGATCTTAGATGCCAAATAAGACAGCAATTACAAATTACTGATATCTTACCTTGGTGAGACTTCTGATTTATTTTTTTCATTGCTTTATTAGATAAATATTTTTTTACGGTTCACAAACTGAACTCAAGAGAACTAGATCTCCACTCTTTCCATATCATAGCTAAATATGGACCTGATCAGGTAATTTCAAATATAGAAATATGTGACACCATTTATTTGTATTATTGCATTTTATGTAAAACTTAATAGAAAGTATTTTGAGATTTTAAAAACATTCTTTCTTCAGTGTTGGCACTTAAAGACATTTCTTAAATTGACTTGAAATAGTCTTATCTCTCTGGAAGGAAGAGAAAAAAATAAATAAAAAAAAGGTCAGCATTTCCCGATTTGAAATTTTGGAGCTAAAAGGGATAAAGAAAGCTTATTTGACAAGACTGGGAGCCTCCCTGATTTATAAGGTCCCAGAATCTTATTTCTAACTTGGAAAACTACTTTGTAATCTTGAGGCAGTCAGCAGTTTAGAACGACACATGCTTTAGGCCACTGAGTTGTCCAATAATTTTCTAAGATCAGAAAGAAAAATATGTCAGGCTTTGTCTTTTGAATAGCAAGTCTCTGAATTTCTTAGACATCCAGAAGCTTACAAGTGAATTACAATGCCAGTGAAAATGAACTAATGAACTGAGAGAATGTGACAGAATCACGTATAATTATCCAATGTATCTTTGCTGTAACAGTATCTCAGTAGCACACCTTGAATTCAAAGAACTCATTTTGTTAAGGTAACAAAAAGCAAATTAACAGAATAATCTAGGAACTATATGTCATTAAAATACGTAGACTGAGATCAAGTATTTGTGTGTGATACGCAAGAATTTAAAACAGATGCAAAGAGTGTATCCACAATCAGAACTTCTCTCAACTGATTTGAAGGTTTCCTTTGGGCCATAATAAATTTCTGAGATGAGACACAAGAATATTGTATCTCCGTACTACTAGAACTCTTTTAAACTTCAAGCCACGTATTCACAGTTCCTTTGGAAAATATTTTTTACTTTGATCATTTCAGTCAATTCATTTGCTACAATGTACATAAATAAATTTTATTTACATCTTTATGGCTTTAAAAGCCTTCAATAAGCTGTCTCAAATTAGCCATATGGAAAAATCATAGCTGAAATTTCAGTAAGACATATCAAAAGATTTCTCCTTGATAGTCAGTCCATGGTACTCTGAATGGTCAAGATCATCTAACAAACTGTCCAAAATATTAAAAAGACCCCATATATATGTATCACTGTATCAGTCAAGGTTGTCAAGACCCATTTGCAAAGATGAGGCCAGTGCTTGAAGCAGCATGAATTTACTGTATATTAAATATTATTTCTTGAATAACAATTTCTGGATTTTAGCTAGGTAAGAAGCAAGCCAATAAATAGCATGACAGTTGTGCGTAACAGTAAGTCAAGTGCATAAATGTAAAGCTTCCCCCCCCATACTTTTAGTAGAATAAAGAATTAAACTTGGTTCACTACATTAACTTCTGGGTACCTTGCCACAGAGTGTTTGTACTGAGCTTTATGTGCACAGAAATCTATTTACTTCCAAAGAAAGGTTTCTACATATTAATCTGTTACTTGCAGGACACTCATCCCACTTTTTCAGTGATAACATTTGCAACTATTTTTCCTTCAGCATGTTTCAGCATTTGAGATTTGAAAGGCTATTTTTCACGATGAACAGTGCAACAGAACAGCTTGTTTAAGAAAATACGCTCTTTCATCCCCTTTTCCTATGGCTAGAAAAGCTGTTCAAAAGAACAGGACTTCTATCCTCCAGTCTTTTTAAAGAGGTCTTTGAAAACATATAATCCAAACAATTTGGGTTTGGGGATTGGGATGAATTACTGCTCTGCTACAAGTGGTTCAAAACAGTGTTCTCAATTTCCACTGATAGATGGGCTGGATGTGCAGATGGGCTCTGCAATAACGTGCTGATACTAGCCTCAATAGTCCCTTCTAGCTCACTTTTTTTACAATGCTAGCAATGCAGAGTTACAACAATCTCTCTGATCACATACTCTGACATACAAATACAACTGAATCCCATCATCAGAGAAGTACAATCTAAATGCAAGCTGAATGTAGTTAAGGCCCACACATCAGACCTCAAACACTTGATCAAACATGTGAACTCCATTTGATACTCAAGACTATTGTTTAAACAGCTTAGATCTTCCTTCCTTAAGCATACTGAGCAGCCAAGCATCTGTGCAGGAGGCTAATAAGGCTTATCTATTTTCTTATCTTTGTTTTAGTTTAAAAAAATAGATTAAACTCACATTTCTAACAGGCTGGTGGATAGGAACTTTGTTCATATTGCTTCCTATCTACCAAACCAAATTCTGGGCAGCCATCTCATCTCTTCTAGTATCATATATAATGCTTGTGGAACAGCCTGACAAATCTTGTTCTTAAAATTCTGCAGAAACAGATGGCTCTCACCCACAATAGAGAGGATCACATAGATGAAAGGAAAGAGCATTGGTGAGGTTACGAGGCAGGAAAATAGGTAGGAAAAAAAGAACAAAGAAAAAGGTAGTAAAGAGCTACAGAGCTGAATTAAAAAATAGATATATAATTTAAGAAATCTCTCACTGCTAGTAGAAGACTTTAGCAGTCACTGATAAAAGATACTGCCTTCAGTAACAGCCAAATCAGATCTCAAAGTGCAGATGCTATTATAAAAAGAATTAAGGGAAGAAAGAAAAGCCATGTTTACTCCCTTTTTTCCCCACTTTTTAAAAATTATACAGCTGTAGAAGAGACTTCGAGATACCAGCCAGCCCATGTCACAGCCCCCAAGGCAGTATCAGTACTAACAGTGTGTACAGCTGGTTCTGAAAAACTTAGCAAGGTTATGGGTAAAGTGACAGTTTGAACACTCTGGGACTCTTACAAAACCTGCTGCCTTTGCTATGTCACACTTCACATCATTCATTTTTTCCCTCCAGTTAACTAAACTGTGATCTCTTCACAATTGTATTAGGTCTAGTTTTACAAACATTATTATCTCTCTCAGTGTCTTTTATTCCTTTCTATTGTTTCTTACATGTTAATAAGCTAGTAACACATTCATAATGTGACTTAGCAATTGGTCTAAAGAGCTCAGCAAATTCCTATAGGCAACTACCAAACTATTAGAAGAGATCGATGTCTCTCAAAATTTAGCCACACATTTTCCCAGAAATTTTTTGCTGCCATTACATTTTCTGTCATGGCATGATGACTTCCCCACACAATTATGATCTATATTAATAAAACAAAACCCAACATCTCTACACAAACATCTAAAAAGGTGCCCCAAACCCTTGCCTTGATGTATTTTTCAAATTATTTTACTCAGAACAAACAGAACTAAATGACACTAATGAAAGAAAGAAAAAGACCGTCAGATGGAGAGGAAATAGCACCAGACCTCCCAGATGACACATTTTCAGATGAGACAAGAATGAACATTGGAAGCAGATGGAACATTTGAAGCCCAACAGTAGTACAAAGTCTCTGTATAGAGAAGCTTTAAGAAAAACAATATTCCGGCATTTCACAACAGGTTTTTTCTTATTTGTTTAGACCTTTAGTCTAAACTCATTTTACAGAAGTTTGTTTGGGTTCCCAGCGATACAGGTCAGTGCTTCCTTAGAAAGATCACACACCCTCATTTATTCTCAGTCTCCCTTTTTCACTTTCTGTAATTCTCTTCTACTAAAGCTTATTGATGGCTTTCTGGAGTTCACAAGAAGCATTAAAGGTAGCTCACTTCCTAGCATATAGGAGACTATGTATTCACGCTGATTATTTATTCCTATTTATATAGTTAATTAAAAAGGAGCACATATTAATTCAAGAAAACATCCAGTGTCCCCCAAAGAGAAGCAATGGCTGCAGAGCTATATGACTGCAAATGGGAGTGAATATTAGCAAGAAAAGGGGATGGAGAACACTTTTTGAGTTAATTGTGGCAAAGCAAATCAAATTTTTTTTCAGGTTTTGCTTAGTATCATAAGCAACTTTTAATTTGTATTGTAAACATTCAAAAATACTGAGATCTTTTCTAAGTTCATACTTGAATTTGCATAAATAAAACCAATAGTTCAATTTATGCCACATTTCCCCTAGAAATTAGTATCAATTGTATTTAATAAGCTGCTGTAGATGAAAGTTTATAGAAATTCTTCTACTGCTTAGCTCAGTATGAATGATGTTATTAAAAAGTTAAAAAAACCCTATGTCACTACTTGATTAAAAACACTATTTCAATTAGAGAAATGTCAATTAGAGCTGGTATAGACAACAGCTATTGCTTTTTCCCTTTTCACAATGTTTTAACTCTAAATATTCACATCTTCCTTTTGGTTAAATGCTCTTCAAAATTATGCTCAGATTTATCTGAATGTTTGAACACTGAAATGTTCAATTAGAAGTCTAATTCTAGAAAACTTCAAGCACCTCTACATTAAAAATATACACACGTGCAATTCTTCATGTATGTATGCAAGTATAATACCATTAATGACAAGATATTCATAATGAGATTGTTTATGCATTTAAAAGTAATCTCTTCTAACTCACATTTTATTATTTCAGAAGTTCGTGCTTTGAGATGATGAACACCATGATGAACAAAATGGTGGTAGTATGCTCCACACTAAGCCATGCCGGCTACGCAAGTAAAACCTTCCCTCAAACCTAACAATCCCCTTCAACATTTACAGAGAGTAGGTTAAGACAGTCAGTTAGGGAACTCGCTAGTTTTAAAAGACTGCAATCAGTAAATAAGAATACAAACTGAAATACAGTTGAAAGTGTTGCCATAAAGGATGAGAAGGAGCTAGAGAGATGAACACCCATCAGAAAACTTTCCCCCTCCCTAAGACATATCAAGTAAAGTTTTGCATTGCTGTTAGCATGAGCCTATGTTGTCTTCCATCTTCAAAAGACTGCGTAGACTGTTAAGGAGAAATTGAGCTTTGAGTCATAAATCCTTAAAGATTATGTCTTTGCAGGAAAAGAGAAAAATGCTTGTGTAGCAATGAATATAAATAGAATGTGAAGGCTGGATTTGCAGATTCATCAGTCAGCATTTGGTTTCACAGAAATTATATGCAGATATTATATTATGATTTAAATAAGTTACATAAATTCTCCAAATTGTTCCAAAAATTACTAGGATGAAATATCTTTTGGGAACTTTTAAGTTTTTGGGTTTTTTTCTTCTG
>JAAGNO010015201.1:44217-54940 GCA_033439905.1 Ceryle rudis
GGGTGGTGTGTGGGGGGTGGGTGTGTGTGTGTGTGTGTTTGTTTTCTTTTTTGGTTTTGCTTGTTTGTTTGGGGTTTTTTGTTTTTTTTAAGACAAACCATAACCATTCCAGCCCAGGAAAGAATATTTCTTCTTGGACTAACTTTCCTTAGTATATTTCTCCATCACAGAGGTAATGGATCATATGGGAATTACATATTTCTAAATTTCTCAGCTTTAGCTACATACAAAATAAAATTTAAGTAACAGAAAGTAATTTTTAAGCTTATGTACTGGAATACTTGCTTTTATTCTCAAGTCTTTAAAGATTTAAAAGCAAAACCCAGCAGGTTTCTAGGTACAATAATTCTCCCTTCTAGGCTATTAGTAATGGCCAAAAATGGTGTGGCTTCACCTGATAAAGAATGGGAGGAAGAAGAGACGCAGGAGAGTAAAGAAAATATATAGGAACTTATCCAGGCTTTTTATTGGTGATGAATTTCATTAAAAAAAACCAATCATCACTATTTTGCATAAATTGCATATTTATGATGCCAGGTTTATGCAAGTCTGCAAACAGTTACTATTTCAATAAATCCATAATATTTTCAACATTGGAAATGCATAAATACATTTTATTTAGGTCCTTCAGTTAGATCTAGTAAAATTTTAGCCATAGATCAGGACTATAGCTGCAAAGGATCATTTTTTTCTATAAGCAATTAGATTATATAGCTGCTGTAAAAATTTTCAAAGGAATTAGACAGGAATAAATATTTTCTTAAATATTCTTTCCATTGAAAAGGCAACATTTTTGTTTATCTAGCAATGGCAGAAATCAGAATAGAATATATTAATCCACTTAGGATAAAAGTGAGTTATCTCAAAATAAAACCCTGATTCACTATAGTATAGTATAGCTCTTTGTATCAGTTATTCATTCCTGTCTAAAAAAATCTCTATAATTCATAAGAAATGCCGCTATCTATTCCCTAGTAACTGTCAACTTACAAAAACACCTCAAAAATCAATCAATCTCCCATCTTCACAATTATATTACTATTGCAAATCAGCTTACTGAAATGCCCATGTTCGAACAACAAAACATTCTGAGGCCAGAATTCCTGTCAAACAGCAGCAGACTGATCTCTGTAGAACTTATTTATGCACACCCACAGGAACAGCTTCCACTTTTAGTGAAGTCTTTAATTAAATGGAGCATTTCTCCAAGTTAATTACTTTATTTCCCATAATTTCATGTTCCCATAAGAAAATGGGTCTTATATGCTATGGCAACAAACTCTGCAAATATGCTATGGCAACAGAAACTGCAAAATATCGCCTCATTGTTAACAGTGTAAAACTAAGAAAAAGAGCACAAGCAAAGTCTTATATAAGATTCTAAAAGCTGGAATTTAGAGCCAAATGTTTTTCTAATATCCAACTTACACCTCCCCTGGCACAACTTAGGCCATTTCTTCTTGTCCTTGTTACTTGGGAGAAGAGATCAATACCCACCTCACTACAATCTCCTTTTAGGTAGTTGTAGAGAGTGATAAAAGTCTCCATGAGAGATATATTATTGATTGGAATTTATAAATTTATTTTTATTTCCCAACTTCTCTCCAGTCCTGTCTACATAATGTTTTAGAGAAACCAAAGAAGTAAACTCCATCAGTCAATGTAATTGTACACAAAACTTCTAAACAACAAGAAGAAATCTGTCTGGAGAGATACCAGAAATTCAAGTGACAAATTTAGCACACATACACATGCACAAAAGAGAGAATAACAGAGACTGTTTTGCAATATTACCTATAGCAGGCATCATGAAGCTTCCATTGGAGTATATAAAGCAATTATAAATCCAATGTAAAGAACCACCAATTCTACCAGTAAGATCAGAGATGACTGGCTTATGAAAATCATTTTAAGAGAGTGCACATGAACTTCTATGCAAGTATTATTAGCGTATGTATTTATGCCTGACAATACAGCTATATAGACAATAAATCTGAGGAATACTGCTCAACATGACAGTATTAGTCACTAGATATTAACTACTTACTATTAAGAGCCATAATATTGTCTGTTCCTGGATGATGGAAGTTTATTCCCATACGCCCTGCAATGTAAATAAAAACTATTTTTAATATTTTATTTCAAAACTGAATTAAATTAGTTAATATGAAGAACTGCTAAATGGAATGAACAGTCAGGATAGCCAAATCTTCTGTCTACTGAAGATAATCCAAGAATACACATTTATAGTATTTAACACTGTAGTACCTTTAGCATTATGTACTTAAAATACGGAAAAAAAAAAAATCACAGAATAAACAAATAATTCTTTCTTGATACTAACACATTGCTTTGTACTACGTGTGTATTACATTTACCCTTTCAAAGTTAAACTTCACTGCAGTTATATTATTTATAGTAGGCTGCAAGTAACGAGTGCAACATTACAAACACTCCATTTAATTGGCAAAAATAAATCACTGTTTTCCATGCTACCTTTGATTGACACCAGATGCTCCTGAGTTAACAGATCATTGGAACCAGAGTGCTTACCCTGATTTCAATCAAGGCATTTCAATCTCATACGCTCTCTGTATCTCTAGTTTTGTGGTCAAGTTTGTGAGTTAAAGAAGGCAGCAGTTTAAATTTCTTCACTACACTGGCACACATATATGGGAAACCCACTCACTACACAGAGGAATCAAGATAATCATTAAGTTCCTGTACTTCAGCAAACCCAAATTTTAACAAATACGCTTTGACGAAGAACTAAAGTAAATCTTTAACTTATTGATAGGAATTAATATTGGAAAAGCCTGCTTAGTTCCAGTCAGAGAGACTGCTGTGATGCAATTAAATATCCTTTCTGAACGGATGCAACCTGAAGTTTCAGTACACTTCTGAAACCAACTCACAGACAGTTTAAGATAAGCAAATATATATTTTATTCACATTATAATCTTCTTTCTTTCAGAAAAATGCTTTACCACAATAAGACTTTGAAGCAAACAGCACCTCCAGAAAGAAGCAGGGGCAGAAGGAAGGCAAAATAAAATTTTCACTTTTACTTTCCAATTCCTTGAGCAAAGATTCTGAAAAAGTTCCTCATTAACTACTTCAGATTTCCTAATCAGATGTAATTCTCTTATACATATTTTCATATTAACCTAGCACTGCAGAAACACTAAAGCAGCTATGATTTCAGTTAGTATAAGCTTGTGCTAAAATATTTTAGAAATCTTGCCAGATTGACATTAATTCCCTTTTCCTTAACAGCATGTTAATGAGCATGAGGTTACAGGTAATACTTGTAAAAAGAAAATGTATGTAATAATCTATAATTGTAAACTAAAACTTGTCATAGAAAAAAGGGAACTACCATGAAAAAAATAGAGTAAAATTTGAATGCATAATGCCTGGATGGACTCTTCTCTTTTCCTTTGCTGAAGCTGAAATTCTGCTGTTCAACCAGCTTCAGAAATAGAATCATATCTGTGACATCTGGGTTTGTTTTTTTCCTCCCTCCAGGCTGTCACTGGACCAGGTGCTGCTTGTGTGACATTTTGTCACCTGCCCTTGGCCTGCTATTTTTAAACAGTTCTTGTCAGCTATCTTTTAAGAGGAGCAGAAAATACAGAGAGGCACAAGCAGAAGGACATATTCTCACACTGAGCTAAGCAACAGTGTGAGATAATTCTGTGCATCTTCAGAGGTCCCCAAGTGCAGCTCTACAAATTAATGAACTACTTTCAAAACACACCTGTAGTAAAAGCATTCAAATCAGACTGGTAATGCACCAAACATAAGACAATTAGCTACTAATAATTATATAGCCTTTCACATTAACTATAACACCTGAATATCTTGCTGTTTGAAGCAAATTATTGAAATTGAAAAAGAAGGCCCTATGCAGATTATAAAACTGTGTAATTATCTAAGGAACAAGAAGGAAGCTCAAAAAGGAAATTATAAATTTATTCATTAAAAGGTACAATGTAAAACTGAAATGTAGTTAAGAATATGTACTTTCAAGGACACTTTCAAGGCTTAAACACAGAAGTGACTATCAGAAAACAATGGCTTTTAAGAAAAGCACATGTATGCTACCTGGACCTTTCTGATGTCTATATAAGTATATCTTTCTAATTATAGTTTTTAAATTAAATCTCTGGATAAAATTTCTACTTTTCAAGAATCTTAAGCACAACAGGCAGAAAGACAGAGAAGTTAGGGCACAGAAGTTATGGACTCCAGCAATTCACTGAAGTCATAAATAGGAACCCTCCCAGTAACAACATCCCCAGTACTTGTATTCAGTGTACATCTGCCATTTTCAGTTTGCTTGTCTTGGTTTCAGAACTATCTACTAAGTATACTGTCAATTATGTGCTTTTATAACACACAGCTATATTATCGCAGTTGGGCTGCAACAATAATCACTCTTACGTAAGTCTTTTCAATTTTTAATTAAAAAAAAAATCCAGTTGTATACTTCTCTCTTTAAGCATTTCAGAGTATAAACAAGGGTTTAATGATTCTTCTATAGCCCAGGCTGTTCTTTTGCATATCTTATGTCATTAAATTCCTTAAATTCTCTCATGCAACAGCATTTGGAGACACTTTTTTGGCTGGACTACCTAAGTGCTCTGCGGCATGTCCATTATCATGCTTGTCATGGCAGAGAGCCCAATTCCTTCTTACAGCAAATCTCAAGTATGTGCATCTTCACGTCTGTATTATATCAGAAATAAGATGTCAAATGGAATCTAACTTCACCTCTTTTTTTTTTTTCAGAAAAGAATGACAACTTTGAAACAATTCTGAAATCTTTCCAATATCTTAAAGAAGTATTTTCCTCCCACATATGAACCTTTTTTTTTTTTTTTCTTTTTTTTTTTTTTTAAGTTATCTAGATAATTTCAAGTTACAGGAACAATTTTGAGAAAGAATGTTGTCCCAGAAATAACAAAACTTCAATATCAGGCACAGTTTTACCAGAGTTTTTTAACATCATCTAGTGCCAGGCTTGCCTGCAGTGGTCCCCTTAACTTGAACTTTAAAATCCACTATCTTTAGCAGATATTCAAGCTTATGAGCACAACTTATTCACAGCTCAGTGTCAAATGGATCTTATTTCATCTTTGTATATGTTTGCTGCAATTACCATTATTTTCCCATATCTGAAACAAACACCAGTGATTAACAAATTCCAGATTTATAACTATTGTTTTTCCTTTAATAAATTTCTGAACTAATTTTCTCTTCTTGTTCATTTTTCTCTTAAGTGCTCTATGGTTTTTTGAACCTGTGAAATCCTAAACAGCTCCCGGACCTGAACAGTAAGTGAAGAATTTGAGATTACAGTTACCTACTCTCATAATATTCACATTACCATCAGTGTTCCAAGAAAAAATATTTGTTGGTTATATATTGAGTAAAACTTCTTGCATTGTTACACCACATGGCTTTCACCAAGATCAATCACACTAATTCAGCAATTGGTATTTGGAATAAGATCTGCTAGAAAATAGAAAAGCAGGCCTGCTTTTGACCTCTCCTGAACTTACTGGGAATGAGAACTTCCTCTCACATAGTTCTTAAGATCACTGTTGATATCAATTACAAGTTCTGAATAGAGACTCCAGTGGCAAGGTCAAATGAAACTGGCAACAGTACTAAGTCTGCTATACTTCCTTAGTAATAATGCCTCCTTTATCATTCTTATCCCTTCTATCAAAGGTGGTGCCAACAGAAGGCATTACAAAACAGCAACAGTTATTTGGATGGATAGATAGCAAGCAGGGCAGAGCAAACAAAAGTGCAAAAAGCAAAGACCAGTATTCCCTCAAACATCTGAAACAAGATTATTTTTACCCATTTTTATTTGAGGTGTAATTTACAGCACAACCTAACACTCCCACACACATCCATACCTAAGGTCAACCATGAGTCTTTGCTCCATGACTCATAAATGGCCAAAACGCACAAGGCATGTGTGTGTATATATAAATATTGTAATAATTTTTTACCAGACTAAACCTCAGACCATTCCCTCTCCTATTCCCCAAAAACAGACACCTGAAACTGATGCTACAATAAATCATACATGCCCAAAAGAATACCAAAAGTATAAACTGTGTAAGCAAGAGTCTACACAAAGAATTACAAAACCAAAAAGCAACTCCCCAAAGAAGTTTATTGTTTGTTTTTTCTTTTCCCTCTCCTCCTCCTTTTTTAAAGTTTATCTGACACTTATTCACACCCATCATTTAAACACCTACTTGGGACTTACATATCTTTTACTTATTAACATACCCAAAAGAATAAAAATATCATTGTTTGCCAGAAGGGAAATATGAACAACCATTAATGTGTTTACACGTATATATTTTTACTGTGCAAATACATATTGTAGCAATGTAAACACAAGTGTATAATTATCTGCTATGTATATCAGTAATAAAGCTTGCTGATACTAACTTCTTCCTGTCACTGATTAAACCTATATATGCCATCAATAGAGAAAGCAACCTATAACAGCATATACAAGGAAATTCACTCTTTGTAAGTAAATTACATTGTTCCAATAAAACACAAAGGTCTTAAATATATTTAGGTAATGCAAACATTTTTGGCTAGAAAATAGTTATATTTTCAAATTATTAGTACTTTAAAAGCAAGACTTGATGAACATAAAAAGAAACTTGGCTTTACTTGTAAGAGGTAGACAATATGTACACATGTACGCATTCCACATGTGGTTCTAGAACTGTACTCAAAAGAGCAATATTGATATTATTGGTGAGTTTGGGAGGAATAAAGTAAACCAATATAAAAGCAGAATTTTCCAGTAGCAACCTATGCTAAAATATACAAAACCCTCAAGAGAGGGAGAGGAGAGGAGAGGAGACAAGAAGAGAGGAAACAGAAAAGAAACAGCAACAAACACTTTAGGTCTCAGTGAGGCTGGTCTTCAATAGTTCAATTTAAAAAATGGAAAGAAAGGGAAGAAAAAAATTGGTCTCTGCATCACCACTCCTTGAACTAAACAAAACAAACAAAATAAACCATGAACGTTGCCCCAAAACAGATTCAGCAGGTCAAAGACAAGGACTTGCTGGCTGCAAGCAGAAAATTAGGAAGTGTGATCATACCACAGCATCATTTAAGAAAGCACTTATTTTAACATGAGAAATATGAACCCCTTAACATTCATATTCTGTAACGGGAAAAAAATTAAAGAAGATTTTAAGTAAGCAAAGTTTCAAAAGCGTATGTTTCCTTTAAAAGGATTAGCTTGAGTGGCCTAATTTAAACACGAAAAGATTTGCCAACACATCTGTCTGCTCACTCCAGTTTTCACGTGCCTTTAGAGAAAGGTGTCTGATGAGCATGGAGATTTGGAGGAGCACTGTTACAGTGCCCTTTTTTCTAATGAAATTGTTGCAAAAATCTCTAACTGGGTGGCGCCATTTCTGGGACTGAGAGGACAACATTTTTTCTATTTGCACAACCTTTGTGTTCAGCTGCTGACTGCAAACACAAACATGATCTATTCACCTTCACTTCTCAGGTCATGTGGTAAACTTACTGCTTTGCTAACAAAAAGCTTAAGAGCAATTAGAGCTGAAAAAAATCTGCTGTCATGCTTTGAAGTTAAGATCAAGATGGAAAAGTAAAGGTCCATTCTGTATGTAAGACAATATCGTAAAAGTTGCATATAATCTTCAAACACTGCTGTCAAACCTTATAAACATAGTTAAAGGTAAACAGGAAATTGTAAATTTTACCTAGTTTTCAT
Organism: Ceryle rudis; assembly: GCA_033439905.1. Classification (NCBI taxonomy): domain Eukaryota; kingdom Metazoa; phylum Chordata; class Aves; order Coraciiformes; family Cerylidae; genus Ceryle; species Ceryle rudis. Next base: position 52,019 of record JAAGNO010015201.1, read on the forward strand.
ATGACCCAACACAGTCTTTACAATAGTTAAAAAGTAGTAACCCAAATAACTTCATTTTTCTCTTGTGCAAATATATGGGTGTCATTCATATTAAGTATTGAAAATCAAAATAAGAAGTTTACCCCCAGTTTACCTCTGAACTATTGTACATTTGTATTCAAAGTCTCATCATCAGAATAGCAAATGCTAAGATAGTCAGAGGGCATGTACATTCTACTCAGATGTTATAATCAACAAATATTTATGTATTCTCCTACAGAATGATAGGCATTAAAGTTACTTTTAATGAAGCCTACTCTGGAAATTTTCCTTGTATCCATGTGGTCTCTAAAGACTCATACTTGAAGACATGTCACATTAATACTTTATAAAAGCCACAGAATTTTTGTTTGTTAGGATTTGCACATCACAAAGTTTGTTCCCTGATTTAGAATAAAACCCAAATACTGCCGTTATCAACTGTAACAGTAAATTTAAAATAAATATTTTGAAGGGACATGACTTCTCTCTTCATTTTTACCTTTTAATTCAGTTTCATGACCTGTCAGTAGCACATGTACATGGCATATGATCTAACACAGCTGAAATATTTTAATTATTTAAAAATAGAACAAAGGCAGCTGCCAGTTACTACTGATCAAAATATTTTTTTATAGATCAGAATGCCTCTCTGTTGTAATGCAATAGTTTGACGAGGATAAACATACTGCAACAGGAACATATTACACCATAGATAGGAGAAACTTAGAGGTAGGAAAGAAATGTTTTAGTCAGTAGTAAGTAGCATCTACCCATAGGTATTCTGATAATTAAGTTTTGCCCTACAGCATTAGGTAGAAGCATTATGCAAATACCAACAGGTTATAAAATACGGAAGGAATATCCTCTCCTCACTAAAGCAAGACTGTCTCCCATGTTTCTGTAGTGTATAACAACTTCTACATGGAACTCAGAAAATAAAGATGACAGTTCAGGAGAAACATCTTGGAAGATAATTGCACACTTCTCTCATGTAGGCCTGGTTATGACTGACACCGGGAACAAGCAGATATCCTTGGCCATATACAGTAACATCTTTAACTAGAATAATCTTAACGATTCCTTTACTGTACTTTTTTTCCTCCTTTTTGAAAGGAGAAAAGGATTTACAATTATTGACTGAAAGAAGAAAAATGCAGAAGCTGGTCCCGATGGCAGAGGAAACACGTAAGGAAGTCTAACTGTCTTGGGAGAAAAGAAATTGAGACTTCATTTTTTATAAGTTTACATTTGTTAGATCTCAAAGAATGAAAACGGCAAGCAACTTGTAGTTACAGTTTCCAGACCATGAAGACAGAAAGACAGGGACCTACAGCAGGGTACTCTTACCTGGTTGGAAAAGCTGAGAAAAAGAAATCCATTTTAGACAGAAAGAGTGAGAACTGACACTGAACACCTTCCAAGACGATATTCAAGATAAAATGCAACACAGACTGTTAAACTGATAATTAATCCATGTCCAGAAACATCAGAGCTAGGTATCAAATCTCTCTTACAGCCAGAAACATCCAAAAAGAACTAAGTGACCCTAGCTCTCCTAGCTGGAGAGCACCAAGCCAGCCTGCCAATCAGACTGTGAGGCAATCACTCAATGTAATTCAATATTGAAAGACTAAGGAGCAGTTAGTTTCTGCTGCACTAACAATCCTTCAACCTCTCTTGTTCCACACCCCCCCCAAAAAAAGTCAATCACACGCCCTGACAAGGCAAATTGCTTTAAAACAACTGACCTGCTTTGGTGACCTTGAAATAAACTCTGTTTCCATGGCCAGCAGGATGACTTGTATACCTTAGGTTCAGAAAAGGTATGAAGCCTCAACTACTACAAATGAGGATAGATCCTTTCTCACCCCTGAGCTTCTTCATTACCTCCACTGAACAATGCAGAGCATGACAAACTTATGCCCCAGAATAACAAGAAAATATCCCAGAACCTTTTCAATTTGGTCTTCACATCAGAATATTTTATGTTTCACCCTCCCATCCATGTTCTAATCTAGAGACCTTGTTCTGTATCTAAGATAATTACTTTTTGTTTCAAATATCTGCTGGAATATGAGGGGGCACATATGCCAAGAGGGGCTATTATGTTCCAAGCAAAGTTTCTAATTTTAGATAAACCACTTGCAATATTCTGCTAATATCTTCACCAAAAGATGAACAATTCTTTAAGTCACTTGAAAGCCATCTCATTATTTCTCTATTTACTTTTTAAACCTGGATTTTTGTGGTTGTTTTTCTTTCTATTTACATGGGAAAAAGCTGCACAAAACCTAAGAGAGGTCAGTCACAGATGCCAAAAGAAGGGAAGAATTAAAGGGAAAACCACACCCAGTTTACTATGACAGACAGAGGAGGTAAAATGAAGAGGAAGTAGCTCTGAGATTTGGTTAAATCAGTAAGATTTCAGAAAGAGCAGTCAAAATCTCATACAAGAGGCATTCACATAAAACTGTCTATAAGGAACAAAAAAAATCAAGCTGAGGTTCGTAACAGGTATATTCAAAAAGCCTCAAAGTGAAAATTAATGAAAATATGACACTGGCTTAAGAAACAAGCAAAAGCAAGCAGAATTGATTCACTTTCTCAAGGTGATTACAGAGTAAAATGTGCTGGTACTTTAAGGGAGAGAGCCACAAGAGAGTGGGAAAAATAAGATAAAAGCAAGTGAGTTTAGAAGACAAGATTAAGTGAAATCTCAGGAAGGTGCAGAGAAGGACAGCAGTTGAAAACAGAATCACAGAATTACTGAGGCTCTGGGATCATCAAGTCCAGCCTATGACCTAACACCATGACATCAGCTAACTCATGCCACTAAGTGCAGCATCCAATCTTTTCTTAAACACCTCCAAGGATGGTGACTCCACCACCTCCCTGGGCAGT
>JAAGNO010015201.1:55040-80458 GCA_033439905.1 Ceryle rudis
GCACATTGCTGGCTCATGTTCAGCCAGCTGTCAACCAGCACTCCCAGGTCCCTCTCTGCCAGGCTGCTCTCCAGCCACTCATCCCCCAGTCTATAGTGATACACGGTGTTATTGTGAACAAAGTTCAGGACCCTGCACTTGGCCTTGTTGAACCTCATACCATTGGCTGTAGCCCATCGACCCAGCCTGTCCAGGTCCCTCTGCAGCTTCTTCTTACCCTCCAGAGTATTGACACTGCTCCCCAACTTGGTGTCATCTGCAAATTTACTAATGGTAGACACAATCCCCTCATCTAGGTCATTAATAAAGATGTTGAATAGAACTGGGCCCAGTACTGATCCCTGGGGGAAACCACTGGTCACTGGACACCAACTGGAGGCGGCACCATTCACAACCACTCTCTGTGCCCGGTCATCCAGCCAGTAAACCTGCAATTTTGGTAGGCAGCAGAAAGTTGGAGGTACAGGGGAAGAGTCAAGACCAATTTTCATGAAAAAGAAAATGAAAATGCAATAGGAAAGTGATTTGAGGAGTGGATTAATGCTTGCAGAAAAACTGGTTTGTTTTTTTTTTTTTTTTATAAAAAGGATTTCATCAAAATAGTGACATAGATCTGTTTAACACAGAGGAAGATAGCACTTCTTGGAAGGAAGAATGAACATGTCCTGAAACAGCCAATCCTACAAATATTGCCAGTCATGCTTCATAGTGTGAAAACAGAAGGAAGGTGCACACTAGGTCCAGCCAAGGCCGAAGGTTAGCAAAGTAAACCCTGTAGTTAAAGGGAGGAGGAAAATAAAGCAAGACAGAGAATTAACTGTATTAATGGGGGAAAAAAACCCCAACAGCTAGGCAGAGAGAGATAACTAATAGTAAACACTTCTCCAACAGTTACTGGATAGGAAGCTGGAGAGAGCTAAGTAATGAGGCAGCAAGGCCAAAACAGATGAACAGCACCAAGAAAGAAAATGAGATAGAAAGAACACATCCAGTAAGTGATAGAAATGTTGGCCAGAGAAAAAGTAAAGCTAACATTCGTCCCACTGGCAAATGGGGAAGGTCAACTAAAACTTTAAAATTCATATTGAACTCTGTGCTTTTACTTCTTGAGCAGAGGCAAACAGTTCCTACTCCTTTCAAATGTCAATTTCAATTAGCCAGTCTCCAACATAAATTGATAACCTAGTAAGGATGGAAATACTAAGTTTGATTTGGACAGAATACTTTTCTTGAAAAGGTTGAACATGCTTAAAAATTTCTTTCTGCCCCATGCAAACCACCAATGTCAAACAGTGTTACAACACTCAGGTGCAGCCATGGAATATGCCACTTCCAACACTTAGTATACTAGCTCAGCTGAGCATTGGAAACTACTCTTAATAAAATGACCAACACAAAAGAATTAAAGATTTTTACCCATTATTATTATTATTATATGTGTTAGTATTCAGATTAAAAAAAACTTAAATAGTTATAAAGTGACACTAATAAAAGCATAAGCAACAGGGCACTTACATGATGTTAGTCTTTTTCCAGAATAAAACAATTTCTACTCCAATCTTTCTCATTTTTTTCCAAGCTCAGGTTTACATGGAAATTCAATGTTTAAAAAAATGAGCCTCAATTTGTATATTTAAATAAATACTGATTTTGAAAAAGTTTTAGCTAGATTATAGTATATTTAATAAGATACAATAAATACTTAAATCTACTTAACTAAGAATTTGGATGTTATTTTTTCTAATACTAGCTATAAGAAATGTATATCCAGCAGAAATCTCAATTTTATTGAGTTTGTTTTTATAAGTTTCAGATTGTAGTTCTCTGAAGTAAGTGTCAATCAGAACAGATAGGAGATTTCTTGCCATGATAGACAGATGAATAATTGTTATGGACACATGAAAGCTATAGCACAGCAAATTTCAAGATAATAGTGGAAAGCACAGGTTAAAATGCTGAGAGTATAGAACCCAAATAAAAACCCCAAACCCACAGCAAAACAAACCACCAAAAAACCAAACAAACATATTGAAAACAAACAAACCCAAAACAAATTAAGAAAATATTAAAAACATGCATACAAAAAAACATAGACAAACAAAAAACAATGACAAAACCACCACAACCAAACACCACGTAACACCAAAGCTCTGTACCCAGAGAAATGGTGAAAAAGGCACAAGACCTTAGGCCAAAAAAACTATATTCTTCCCCATGCAACATATAAATGGGAAAGGGACCAAATAAGGCAATCATGACATCAGAAAAGTATGTACATAAGCATATAAACATTAGCATAGGAAGTGCCATACATAGCTAAATTTTGTCTCTATCATGTTCCTTCTCCATCAGTTCTACTGTCCTGACAATACTTCCATTGTATATGGCTTACTATTAGCTTCAGTCTTCCAAGTCAGCAAGAATGCATGTGAGCAAGAATATGTACTTATTTTTAAAGTTAACTAATTAAAGATTAAGACAGAGGAGCGTGCAGGTCAATCAGGAATGTTTATTCATTGAAATGCTGCCACAAACCTTCACTATTCAGTATCAGCTAAGTATTACAAATAATTTCGTCTCTATTGCTACACCTGGTAGAACAAACCCAGTTTAGTAGCACAAATAATCAAAACTTTCCTTGACATTAACACCATCTAATAGCTTTTGGATCCCCTTAAAAATCTGAAATCCAAATTAAGATTGAATTTATTTTTTTTTTATCAAGAAACCTGAAACAATTCCAGAGAGTAAGCTTGATACAGTGGTGGTTTTTTAGAAACCTGTATATTAACTAATAATACAAAAATAAGAGCAGTATTAACTTTGAGTAAGATGTAGAGCATAACAATTAGACTCCAGTTGCACTATGCATTTTCTGAACTGAGTAACTGAAGCAGGAGACCCAACTGTGCAATTTGCTGATACATAAAACCAAGTTTTGGAAATGCCAGTTAGATAATAGTATGATTGTGCACTTATACTAATGTATACACATTTCATCTTATCTTCCTACAGTAGAGATTATTATCTTAAGATGGGAAAGCAGAAGTTTACATAACTGACAACTTATCCATTAGCAAAACATTTATAGAAATACTGAAAAGCTGATTTTTGTTTAAACAGCAAGCAAGCATGGACATATGAATATTCCTAACCTGTAAAATGATTCCTCCACATTATATCAGCGAAACTCATTGGTGGGCCACTGGGAGGGTAGTGTTTACCTTTCAGAGGCTCATGATCAGTCCTTATCATATCCATTAAGGAATTTTCCAAAGAGTGCAAGTTAAAAGTGTCATAGGGCCTATTCCGGTCCTAGAAGGAAAAAACACAAAACAAAACAATAAAGAAAAGAAAGACTGTTACAGAAAAAAAAAAAATCATTTTCTAACAGGCTCATTTCTTATCTTATAAAATTCCAGCATTTAATTCTACCTTTCTTCTTGATAGAACTTCTTATATTACCAAAAAAAAAAAAAAAAAAAAAGCCTTATTTTGCAACTGCTGCTTTCACCAGCATAGAGGCTTTTACTACTTCTCAAAATATAAACAATAGTTAATCCTAAACATTATCATTTAAATAACAACTTAGAAATAAAGCAATATTAATGTTTACACTGTAGAAGTGAAAGGGTTTTAAAGTTCAGAGATTTTTACTTTACAGGTTCTTCATCTCCCTTCTATCAATTCTACCTTAACAACGGAGCAGAAGCAAGCAATGCTCAAGTTGCAAGCAGGTACATTTATTCCATAAAATATCAAGTAATTCTTCAAATGTCTAACATAATTCTCACAGATTTAAGGAAAATACACTAGATACAAGACAAAAAGAGCAAGACGGGACATGCAGTGCTTTCACATCAGGGCATTCAAAAACTTGGTCAAGGGTTGGTTTGTATTGTTTGAGTCTCATTTTTAATTAGCTCTAGTTCAGCTTCTGGGTTAAGTAAAATGGAAAAAGAAAAGTTTTTCCACATGCTGGTTACTAGAATATCATCTCCTTGCTTGAAAGAGTAAAATGTACAATCCTCAGAGAAGCAGCACCGGTACCCACAGAAGATGTAGCGAAAGTTTTGTCTCGCTAAGTATTGTTTTCCTTCAACCACCTTTTTTTTAAGGTTGTCTTTAAATAAAAATAAAGGAGATAATGAGTTCATTGGTATAATTAAGCTTTCTTTCCTGTTCTGGAATTCAAATAAATACACATTACTAAAAGTTTGCTGTTACAGAAAGCTCTTTTAAATATAGATGATCTTACTGCCAAAAATCTTATGATCCTGGCATCTTCCTACTCTAAACTGAAGATCCAACTTCCCTTCTTCAACAGGCTAATGTTGTATTTTCTGTAAGTGGAGTAGCATTATTTTCTTTACACATTTATTTCATCTATTGACCATTTTTTGGCAATCAAACATGATGTCCAAAGAACAATACTTCATTTCTTATAATCTATACTAAATACTAAAGTTCAAACGAGCTCACTGATTTTCAGTTTTTAGTCAATGATTTTTATGTCTCCTACAGCTGCTTAGCATGCCAATATTTGTACACTGTATTTAAAAGAGTACTTGTTCACCTATCCAAGTGTTTTGATACCTGTGTAATATAAAACAAAATTTATGTCCAGGAAATCTAAAATAGAAATTGAGGGGAAAAAAAAACAAAATCAAATCAAATCAAAAAACCAAAACCCTGAAATCACAAATCAAAACCCAGAAAACTTTAGCGAAAACAAATCACTGCTTAGTAATATGTAGGAGAGCATATTTTGGTTTATTCCATATTCATTTCCTTAACAGAAATGCAAGGCTAGATTGAAAAGTGTATCTTGGATGTAAAAGAAATGCAATTTTATTTGGTGATATATTAATAACTTGATTAAATAGGACCTATATTATTCCCTCAAAGTAAGAATTATAGCTGTCTTTTTCTATATTTTTTTTTTAATACCTTTTAAATGCTTGTACTGTGAATACATAAGAAGGTCGGGTCTTACAGTACTGAACTATGGCTTAATTTTTAAGACAAAATATGAAAGCAAACATACAGCTTAAATCACAAATAGGGGTGGGGAAGTATTGTTCAGTCAGACCAGTCCCTTGATCTGGTTTACTATACAGCTGTTAGAGAGCTGAGCTGGCAAAACCAACACTGGCAAGAGAGCAAAAGGGTAGGACTGCTGCTTTTGCCACAGTGATAGTTTATTTCAGCTTTAAACATTCCTGAGATTACAGTCTTAGAGGTCAGGAGTAAGTTCACAAGAGGACATAGCCTACAAATTGAATTTAATTGTCTTTTATTAACATATGTATGTTATATTTTAAGTATGCTACTATAGCAGCAAATCCCTAGGAGGTCCTCCTTTGTTCTAAAACTTCCCATGGAGCTGTGCATGTGGACACGTGAAAAAAAGGCAGAAAAAAATTGTAGCCTCAATGGCAGGGCTAGGATCTTTCTTGCCTTTTAAGCAGCATACAAACCTGAAATATATCTTCAGGATTAAGTTACACCTACATGGGACACAGGAAGATCAATTTAAGGAAAACTTTTTATCTAGGCAATTATAACACTTCCCACTATAGTACTTGAGCAAGCTAAATCAAGTAAAGGAAATTTAGACAGTAGATCTTTACAAGTATTTTGTGGTATGTGCATAAGTATAACACATGCTGACTACAGATTCTGTAGCATAGGTGATAAAACCAACAAGTCAGGGCTAACATTCTAGCTCCTAAGTAAAAGGGCTACTATCTTTTTTCTTAGTAGCCTTCACTTTAGTAGTCATTTGTACTCAGCAGATTTGAAGATTGTTTCCTAAATTCAGAAATTTCTTCCAAGAAGCCTGGTGCTTCTGCACACATGCACAGGATGATGTTTCCTTATTTCTCAATATGAACAGGTTCTCCTGGCTTTGTGAGCTGATACTATTCCATCTCCCAGATTTGCTTTTTGCATTGTTTCCACAGGCTACTGATCTACTGCCAAACAATCCCAACAACAGAAACAATTCATAAAGGTCCTTTGTAGCACATGAAAACTTCCCAAGGAAGTTCTGGGATTAGGTGCAAGAACAGAAATGAAAATATAAAATACAGAATGAAAAAGCAGATTAAAAAGAACTTGGAAAATAAGTTTGAAAATCCAGCAAGTCTGGAATCTTCTGGAGAAGACAAAGATCCTAAAACCTACTTAGATAAACTACATTATGGATAAAAGAGAAATCTCCAGCTACAAGGGCGCTGCCTTTGGCTACACAGCAACCTTTCAGTTAGTAAAAGATTAAAGTCCAGTCTGCTCATGGTGGATTGTATTTTTGCTGTGTTAGCTGCTCCATGCTAGCTGTATATGACAGCCTATTTCAGTTCTTACAATACGCTAGTCTTGAAAGAAAGAAAAACAGCTTAGTAATAGCAACTCTAACTTCTTAGAGAAGATACAGGTCCCAGAACTTTATATCCTAGCCCATGGCTGTTAGCTATACATTCATCCATGACATAGACTTCCTCAAAGTATACATGTTAAGCATAGTAAGAAATTGCAAATGCATATACAGATTTTTGAAGGATCACAAAGTGAAACAGACTTTCAGTTGAAGTTGTGTATCAACTTCCTACCTTTAAATATCCTACTTATAAGGTTGATTAAAAATGTCACAAAATACAGTGTCTATAATCTGTCAATGAAAAAAAAAAACCAAAAAAACCACAACGCACACCAAACAAACCCCAAAAAACTCAATGAACAAAACCAAACATTAACTTCGCCAAAAAATAGCTGCAGTCAAGACACTAAAATAAAACGAGAAAATACAATAATTTTATCTGCATTTTACACTTTTGTGCATATGTTTATGCTAGTCTTTAATTCCACAACCATCATTTTTCAGAAGTCTCCAGTCTCCATCCAATACACATGATGAACCAGCTCCAGGAATTAGTCAAAACAGTGCTTTGAAGAGGTCTCTTTATCCCTAGGACAGATGACTGTGTTGCTTATTCCAGGAGATGGTTGAGGTTTAATTAGTGTGTCAGCAAATTCCAGAAGGGGAAAAGACATTCTTAAAGTTATCTTAATTATGAAACAAAGATTACTTAGCAGTACCTGTAGTATGTAATTGACATGTACCTGTATCATTTGAAATCAAAAGAACTTTCTCCCTTTGTCATAACCTGTAATGTGGTGTGCTTTGTCCTGCCCCCTTCAGACTTGGAGCATGGGCATGTAAGGGCAAGGCATACCTTGCATGACTTCAGTTCCCCCCCAACAGTTACACAAACCATGTCTTTACTGCTAAGAGGGAAAGGTAAAGAATGATAATATATTAGTACATTATGGATGACAAAACCAAGACCAGATCTATAGCTAGTGTCATAAGAGGCATTAAGCAGACCAAACCTTAATAGCACCTGGCTCCCTCACTACCTCTTTCAGCTTGGACAGGTAGACCAAAGTAATCGTAACTAAAGTACTAATAAAGGCAATGACCAGCGCATCCCATGGTTGTGACATGGAGAACATGTGCCTTGGTCCAAAAACTGAAGCTAGGCCTTCTTCTGTCTCTGCAGAGGATTAGGGCAGCAGAGACACTTGACCATTAATTGATTAAACTACAGTCTCAAAGTGAGAAGTACTACCCTGAGAAGGCACATCAGGTAACTAACATGTTGCCCAAGATTAGCTATTGTCCATACTAAAAATCTGTAGCCATATATTTTTGCATGTGTCAAATCCTCGCTGGGATGGTTATCTGTACCTGTAGCACAAAATACACATTGAGTTGAGAGATATACCTGATCTGCCTGGTTTTTAGTATGCAAACAGCAAAACTTCAGGTACGTAGACCCTTCCAAAGATGCATTTCCCTGTGTCTATATATTTCAGTCCATCTGCTAACCAACTTCCTACTAAGCTTCCAAGTTTCTTACATTCTGAAAAATATCGTTCTTTTTATAATTACTTCAGCATTCTACATTTTCATGCTGCCCTAGATTTTCAAGCTTCCCGCACCAGTATGTGGCATAATGCAGTCCAACTCTACCGAGCAACAAGATCTCCACTCACTGAACTATGTACTGTTTCCAGGAGTTCCAAAACTCCAGTTAGGCTCACAGAAGTCTCAGGATTTTTTACTTACTAGATTATGGGATATTACATCTAGTATTTTGATCAGAAAGAAGAGAGAAGGTCCTGAGAGCTAAAATTTTTATGCCTTCATCAATTTTGCTATCAACGCAAACTTCTTCACTGCGGTCACTGCTGTGGCTCTTTCTTCTGTGCCCGACATAAACATGGATTTGGCTGCACAGGATTGCTAAGCATTGCCAACTGAAGCTGAAGTCAATGGAAGCATAGCTTTAAATAAATACAGGGTAAAATGCCAGCACTGTTTTAAACTAAGCTTGTTCCCTCTGTTCTAGCACCTGCAGCAGGGATTATTACTTAGAACACAAGAAAATCAAGTTTGTCTTGCTCCTGTATCCCAATCCAAAGCAGCAAAAAAAAAAAAGTCTTACAGAAATTCAGCCTGGGACATGCTCAATCTGCCATGATGGTGCACATGAATGATCACATAAAGCAAGCTCTAAATAATCACTGAGCAGTCTTTAGCTCCTAGCAGCTTCAGCTACTATGCAATCCTGTTTGCATTCTCTGTAAAGTTTAAAAAACAAAACAAAACCCAAGCCAAACAACTACAATCGTTCAAAAGCTAGAGTTTCCAGGGATAGAGAACCCACTGACAGGTACAATGGCCGCTTTACAAAAGAAAAAAAAAAAAAAAAAAAAAAAAAAAAAAAAAATATCTGTAAACAGCAAGTGTTACTTCCATTGCAGCTTGGTGCTGGAATGCTGCCAATAACAACATGACTGACAACACAGATGCATGCAAAACTAGATTAACCAGAAATTTCAGTATTTTTTCCCTTATATTTGATTTAATAAAAATATAAAACAAACAAGAAAATGTAAAGTGTAGGTAGGAGGGGAAAAATAGCATAAATTTGTCTATGTCCATGATAAGAACATTACAGCAGAGCTAGTACTACTAAGTCTTAATGAAATTTTATTTTAATTCCACTTTCTTTTTTGACTTTTCCAGTTAATTTATGTAGTATTAAACTAAGCCAGATTTATTATGTTCCTTTACTGAAGCAAAAAGAAGAATGTTTTCTTAGGTTATTATAGCTCTTGGAATGCCCACAGAAGAAACACATCAATTTTTCATACATTTGTCTTTTCTCACTACCAACTGTAGCACATTTTACTTTTAAAGGTGTTCAGAAATTCTCTGGGTGAAAGGTGAATTTCTTTAAGCTTGTTCAAAAAGCTTTTAAGAAAGAAAAGGAAGATTAATAGAAACATAAACCAGTATCTAATTGAATATAGATTGTAGAAACATTTCTGTATAGTTTAAAAAAAACCAAAACACTTCAGAACTCTAGTTAACAATATTTCATCATCTTGTCTGCTCTATATAAACTTTATAGCTAACATGCAAGAATTCATACTGAATCCAAAGGCATTGAAAACTTGACCTACTCAAGCAATTTTTCCACAAAGAAAGGTAAAGGATGTATTCAAACTTTACCTCCTTATAAATTCTGAGTTCTAAAATGTTACAAAGACAACTAAAATCTTTCAGTGAAATGGTTGCAATTTTCATTTCCTGATGAACTAAGCAGCACAGAAAGAGAAGAGATACAACAGGCATTATACATATCTACAAAAACTAATGTAAACTATATTATTCAGTTTAAAGGACACTTTGCAGTTAAGATAAAATTCCCTTTCCCACACTTAATACATGATCAAAATATACATAAAAACGTACAGCTTTCTAGCTGTAAGACCTGGCATCATAGTCACTTAAAACAGAATCCTGACAAGTTACAGAATATTCAATATTTGCTTGCAAACTGCAGGGAAGAAAGTAACAGAATTCACCCTGCCTTTTCCTAAATAAAGATGTTAGCTGCAGGGCAGACAAAGGAATACATTAACTTTTTCCCTGGCTTAGGCATGTTTTGGAGGGAATGTACCACTACATGGCACTACTAGATGCAAACTTACACACACACATATATATCTTGTCCTGTAATATATTGTTAATTTCCTTCTTACAAAGCCTTACAAAGCAATATCCTAGTATTGTGTTCTTTGAAGCACCCTTATTCTTCCAAGATGCCAAGTATATTACTTACATGGTCACTATTGTTATTTCTCCACCTCAGATTCACAGAGAGTTAAGCACCTAGATGGATGCTTAATCACTTAACCGAATGCTCCAATAGGGAACACTGTTTATTACCAGCAAACAGAAATATAATACACTTAATATTTCAAACATCTTCCTTTTATCATTAAAACAGTTAGACAATGTGTTTAAAAATCCCGAACAAAATCTCCCCAACAACAAAGTAAAAAGAATCTACAAAACAGCTATTATTCTTACACCCATTACGCTACTGTAGGGAATGATCTGCAGACATTACAACTGACTGAGCACTCACTGACAGGATTTATGTTTAGTCATATTTTGTTCAACATGATGCTTTAGATAAAAATCTGCTCATCAGTCCTGCTGCTGAATGCATCACAAAAAGCTGATGTATCCACTTTCTATTACAGTTACTGATTCCAGTAACAAACAGTTCTAACACTTGTGAAATATAGGATTAAAGTGGTTAGACCCGAAACGATCATCAATTCACAAGAACAAGCAGGTGGAAAAAGAGATGTCAGCAGTAGAATTTACAAGGCCATTCATTACACCCTTGAGTTATTAAAATGACACAATTTAACTGGTTCATTGGCTTGCTGTGCAAGAGTTCAACACTGATAAGTTTGGACTTCTACCGCCGTTCAGTAGAATGATGCCTGTGTCCCCTAGCAAGGAAAAAACTGATTTGACCTAGAACACCTTGCCAGTTAAATCAGCATGAGTTAAGTGTAAACTTCGAACCACGAGATGAAAGCACTACAAAGATGCAGACTGCAGAGAAGAAGGGAGTATTGGGGATGCTACAGCATGAAAGGATCTGAACGATGACACTTCACAGTCTGGACCATATAATGTAAGCAACGGTAGAGACATATTGTATAAAGAAACTATTGTCTCAGAAAGATTTACAATAGGAGCAATCTGTCTCATGGTATTATAGGATGAGATAAAACAACAGTTATTCTTACGTTCTTTTCTATCTCTGAAGCACATATATAAGCACCATTGCCCAGTAGCTTCCTTTACTATGGCCACCACGGGAAAGGAATCCTAAGGATTTATCTAAAACAGAAAGTGTTTTTATGTACAGTGACACAGGATATATTGGTAAGGTTAAAAAAAAAGGTCACTGAAATGACAAACAAATTACTGTCTCTCACAAAAACTCACTGCATTTTTAAGAACAATGTGACTAAAGTAATACCTAACTGGCATATTTCAAGTCAGGCTCCTGTTCCCTCTCTGTTGTACTCAGGAAATAGCACCTCCTAAGAAAAAAAAAAACTTAGGGGTACCAGAACTCCAGATAGATATTTCAACAAAAAAAGGGAGTAAAACATTTCATCTGAAAGGGCAGAAGTGGAGGACAAAGAATCCTAGCCCAAAATTATGTTTTAATTAGAACCACCTCATCAAATCAATTATATACAAGTAATTCCACTTCAGATCAAATTTTGTACATAAAGAAGGAAATTTTCTAGTTGCAGGTACTGAATCATCCCATGTATGAAAAAAAATCAGCTTAATAACAAATTCAAAATTAACATATTAAATATATTTCATATAGTAAATGCTCACAATAGTAATGGAATCACACTGTGCATACTTGCATCTTTTATTACCTAAGGGACTTAAAGGCATACAGGATATGAGGAAAAGAACAGCTGTCTCATGTACAAGGTGCCTGAAGCTGTTAAAGCTCTTAAAAATAGCCAGAAGAGATATTTTTTCCTCTTAGAAGAGAGGCCATAAGCATTTCTGTGTTATCAGTTAGGTGTTACACGCTCAAATTACTGCTTCATACTTAGATTTAATGAACTAAAATCATACAGAAATCACATACAAGATAGAAAAGTATGAGTATGAACAGGCGATTAACCAAAAGGAAGCCTTTACGTTAACTCCTCACAGAACTTGAAAAGGATACTCATAGGAACAAGAAAAATGTCTAAGCTGATTAGCACAGGGCAAATATAGTAAAGATTGCTCCAGACAGGGAAAACGTCTTGAGATAAATCTCTTATTTGCAACAGCATTTGCCTTTCTTTACAAGGTTAAGATTGACAGGCACCTTAAGAAATGTTTCTAGATGGAAATAACAAGGAAGTTCAGCCACTTAAGTACATATCAGGCAACTGTAACAAGTTCATCATGAATATCTTGGACAAAAAATGTCTAGGAAAAAGTGTACCAAAAATGATAAAAGAATTAAACAAAAACACATCAAAAGTCGTCAGGAGAAAATAATGTAGCTCCCATAATCAGTCTTCATATACGGAGGGGGAGAAAAATAAATCAGGTAAATAAGGGAAAACAATAAAGACAAACAGTAAGAGACAAAGCAGTATCATCTATTCAGTGCAATAATAGACATCACGAGCATGTAAACACTGTAATCCAAAGGAGCCAGAGCCAGTAAGGCACAGTTAATGTAACAACTAAAGCCAGTCCTAATAAGAATGTCAGTACTGTGTCTATCTGACCAGCAAAATAAAAATGAAAGAACTGCAATAACTGAAGCAGGAAAAGAAACTGCAGATGACAAAAAAAAAACAGTTTCTAGGTTTTGTGACTGAAATTCAAGGATTTATACTCTAAAAAAATACAAGGCAGAGACAATGTAGCATCATATGGTAATGATGCAGTATCTTGGAAGGTATGGTCCTTGAAAGAATATGATACGGCTGATCTAACAAGGACTTCATATGGTGCTACAAGCAAGGTAACTACAGAAATGGGGAAAAATACTAACTAGTGCACCTTTTTATCCTTTACTTCTTTTTCCTCAACCATCTCTTTCTGCCTTAGTCTTTCTACTGCACAATTAGCTGCTAGTTAGTTTTTTAATAATTTTAAGAAAAACCCTTTCCTTACTGCGAAAGGTTTCACTGGGTTTTTTTCTGTTGTTTTAACATCAGTGGAAGAAACAATATGATCCTATAAAGAATATGTAAGAGAATTATTTATGATGAAATATTAGGTCAGACTATTATGGGAATCATAATTTAAAACTAAAAAGTATCTTTATAAATAAAGTTCATCACATACTTCGTGGTTTGAAAAGTTGACAGACTTGGTTGTTATACATCTTAATGACCACTAAGCACATCAATGGATGGTATTAGATTTGGTTATAAGCCATCTGTTAATGTGCTGGACCCTACAATCAGTTAATACATGAATCATTTATTAAACCTTTACAAACTTACAGTTACTATAAAGATCATGTAGTAAGTGGGAATAACACTAGCTATCTACACGTTAATTCATTAATGCTTTTAACAAATCTCTTCACAAAAGTACTGCATTAAAATATCTGCCTAAAAGCCTCTGAGCCGTACTCTGAAAAGCACTTCCTTGCGAGATCAGAGAGAGTATGAGAGGTTAATATATTAGATTTAAAGTTTCTGAAGTAGGA
Organism: Ceryle rudis; assembly: GCA_033439905.1. Classification (NCBI taxonomy): domain Eukaryota; kingdom Metazoa; phylum Chordata; class Aves; order Coraciiformes; family Cerylidae; genus Ceryle; species Ceryle rudis. The sequence goes on from JAAGNO010015201.1 coordinate 68,678, forward strand.
CCTGTTGACTGTTGTAAGGTCAACATTTCATGATTGTCTATCACATGCTGCCAATTATCTACTTTATTTCCAGCTACTTAACACATGACAAACTTTACAAAGAAGTTTAGATTGCCGTCTTTTGCATTTTATGTGTCTGCCTGATAAATTAAGGAGATAAAAGCTCTCTTGGACCTCAGTCAGTGCACTACCTATACAAACAAGAACTACTCAGAATAACTCAGGGAGCTTGCCATACCTGCATATGAGATTTAAAAAAATATTACTGAATATGAGAAAAACACATTACATGAACAAAAGCACAAGTACTTTCTCATAAAGAAGGGTTAAATTTTTCAGTCAGATTTTTCAACTTATCACTGCCTTCTCAATACTTAATTGGATGTTCCGGAAAGATTGAAATTATTTTATCCTTTTTTTTCAGGTTAAAAGGAAAGAATTAGGAAAATTTGGAAGCTAGAGAGAGATAGAAAAATGAATGACCAGATAATCAGTTCAAATAATTAAATTTGAAAAATAACAAAAAAGAAAGAAAATAAAAATATAATTCATTTGGTGGTTCTAGTTCTTGATCCTAAATTTATCTACACAAACAGCCTAACTAAACTAGACAGTAGTGATAATATAGTAGTACTGACACTACAGTGACACTATCAAAATCAAGTCAAAATTGCTGGGCTGGCCGTTTTAATTCTTATCAGGTAGGAATTACATAATCATTCAAAACAAAATGGCAACTCCTTCCTTTTATTTTTTCTTCCCTTGCTGATAACTAATAAACAACAGCAGTAAGAGCCTAAAACATTTCAATTGCTTTAAACAGAATGAAAGAGAAAATCCCAGCAAGGAATTATGAAATTTAATTTATTCCAAAAGAACATTTTATCATTCAAGTGTTTTAAAATCAAATGTTTTGTTTATTTTTAGGAACTTCCATAAGAAGCCATAATTTCAAAGACTTCCTTCAGGAAATAAGTGTTACTTGCAAAAAAAGCCTTTACCACTCTGAGAACACCCCCAAGAAAGCTTCAGTGGGTGATTTTCTTTGTTTTGAAAAGCCATTCTTCTATATAGAAGAGATTAATTCAGAAACATAATACATTGTAGAAAGCAACACTTTCTAAAGTTGCCTAACATTTCTCATTAAAAGGTCAGCTTTAAGTTGCTTACAGTGTTGCCAAAAATAACTTTTTCATGATAATCTTTTTAAAATAAGCACCTTTGTAATAATTCTTTTATGTAGGAGAGATGAATTGCACTGGAACATCCACTTACAGTTATGACATAAAAGAAAACTATATATATAAAAAAAATGTCCATGCTAAAGACAAAATGCTTATTTTATGTCAGAAGTGTTTTGCTGTCAATCTGCATGAAAATCCAAACCAAGTCACACATTCTGGAAACTAGGTGTGGGGATGGGGAAAGAAAATCCGTTAAGCATGTTAAGACTAAGTGATCACTTGGTTAAAATGTCTAAAATTCTACAATTTAGAACTTCTAGCTAATATTTCTCAAAAGCTCCAGTCTCTGTAAATTTATTTAAACCTACTTAAAACCCCTCATGCAATTATGTTCACACAACAGTAATTCCCACAGAGTAAGAGAACACGGCTCAGCTTATGATGAAAGGGGTTTATTTGGCCTTCCCCTGTAATTTGAAGCTTTGACATTGAGAGCAGAATAGGGAAGGCCAACTCAACTAAGAAGCCTCAGTAAAAAAAACAGGGATCACAAAGCAGGAACAGAAAGAAGCAGATGGGAAGTTTGAAAGGAGTGGAGTTGAACAGTTCAAGGCTGGATGAGACAACAACAGCAAAAAGGTCACGTCCACAAAAATCACACCACCCAAAATTTAAAACCATTGACACTATATACTCTGTATGTGTTACTTTCATTAACTTTGTTAAACCAAGAACTATCTGTAGAGCTGATCAAAAGACTCAAATTTGGCTGATCAATCACGATGGTCATCATTTTGACATGTAACAGAATCTGTGGTTCTGCTTAAGTATTTTACTTAAGCTCTAGGAATTTAAACTGCAATTATTGCAACTGTTGCAAAACCATACACACACAAAACATTAGGATGTGCAGGACTAAGACTGCCTGTTCAATTAAATTCTACCATTTTGCATGAAGGAATTATAGCTGTCCAAGTCTCAAAACCATTTTTCTGACAAAACCTTATCTCCTCCAGCAACATTTTTGAATAATTAAGCTGTTGCTAGTTTACAGAAGTTCTAGGTTATTTCTTGCAGAATTTGGGAGATGTACAGAGAATGACATAGACAGTTGAAGGAAAAGTGGGTCTGAGGGAAATTAAATATATTGTTTCTTTTCTCTTTCTTGAGGAAAAGCTCTTAATTCCTGAATAACTGGCATGTAACCTAAAACTAAAAATTTCCACAGTGACAATTTGTTTTCTTCACCCTTTGGTGCCTAATTTGAGATTCACACACACAGTGAACTTAGAGAAAGTCAATGGATGTTTTGTTTTTAAAGAGGTGTATATGCTAAATATTTTAGAAAAAAACCCCAACTTTTTAGTCTTCTCAGACTGAACATTGAAGCAAATGGTTTCCCCCAACTCAGGGCCTCTTACTTACACACGGAGAATGGAAATCATACCACCCCTTCTCCTAACACTGTTGTGACAAAGCAGATTAATATCTATCCTATTCTGATTAGGAGATCAGCACAGTTCTTCTGTAATATCTCAGAAAAATCGACAATTTTCTTTCTGGGAAGAGTTTGAGAAGTATGCAATAAAGACACAAAGCTCTATTAAACAATGAGGAAAAGAAACATATCTATTAGCTGTATTTCACAAATGCTACTGGGAACTTAGAGGAAAAGCCAGGATCATATAATTGAAACTTATTAAAATGGTGACTAAGTCTGAAGACAACAAGCAAAGTTTCTGTGACATTTCACAACCTGTATTTTTTACATTCTAAAATTCACAAATAACAAAAAGATAACACAAATTAAGATCTATTCTATATAGGAAAAAATAGTACATTCATCTAACTACTGAGGCACCTGCTTGTTATTGGTATGTACAATATTCTAATAATTGCTTAAAAGCCATGATTTTGCATTTTTCATAATTTCTACTAAAGGAAACAGAGAAAAATTAAATAAAAAAAGAAATATTTAAACAAAATGTGGTGATTGTACCCTAATTTTAGTTACAGGATATATGAAATGTAACAATAGACTAAAACTGAAAAGGCTAAATGTGCTCCAACACACTTGTTAGAAAACAAGAATGGAAAACCATTACATTTCAGCTCACATAGTTGCTGAAAAAATAGGTTCAGCTTAAGTATGAGAAAGAGCTAAATTACCTCAATAGCAGTAACACCTACTTTGTCAATGTAGTTCTAAAGCAGGAGTTACTGAAGATGGATTACCATTGTGGTTTTTTGGAGAAAATGAACTGCTTATACATACACAGATGTGGGTCACAGATGTGGGTTACAGATGTACATTCATATATATTTTGCATATATTTATACAAAAATGCTAATATTACTAGTAATAGAAATTTTGCCTGAAGTTTTGAAATATGCATAGTTTGTTTCTTTCATACTAAGTGTTCCACTTACTCTTGTTGCTGGCTAGAGGTTGGGGTGGAATAATAAAAAAATCTCTAAACACATGTGGATATTTAGGAAGTTTCCCTACAGAAGGGAAGTTACTAGCCCACATAGCACAAAGTCCAAAGGGAAATTTAGCTGACCTTTTACTCAGTAAACAGGAATTAGAAAACTCTGTTTCCTGCCCTCTATGAAATTTTATTTCCACCTCACCATACCAAACAAGCAGGTTGAGATGAGAATGGTAAGAACAAGTTCAGGCAGCATCTTGCAAAACTAATCACTTAACTGGGCTTGCAATAGGCTAGAAGGGTACAACAGCCTGATTACTCCTGAGAAAGCAGTAACTCCCACTTACTGGTATTGATCCTCCCATTTGAAGATGACAGAAAGTTTCTTTACCTAGCTTTTGATATCTTCTGACAATAAAACCACACTTTTTCTGAAGATATTGAATACAAGAAAACAATCCTCTTTCTTGCTTAAAGAATATGGTGCTCCATTTTCAACAGTTAATTGTAACCAACAATTATGCACGAAAAGCCTTCAATATTGATTTCTGGGAGTTGAAAAGACAGAGTGGGGTAAATAGGGAGAAGAAAGAAAAGAGATACTTTTTGTATCTGAAGTCTGCTAATTGTCAGTATGTTAAAGGTCTTGAACAGATCCTCTTCCTTAAAAACATTATTACATGCTACTATGATAAAAGCAAAACACAAAGCAGCATGCTTATTTTGGGAAAAACAGTGAAGTTTGTAAAGGCCTTTATTTCCTGTGGGAGTGCATGCCACAATTTGGAATAACGTTTTGATTTAATTTCTAGGACAAACATATTTTATTTATGAACAGAATTTTCAAACTTGTAACACTATCTCAAGTGATCAGTAGGAAAAAAGCATAACATAAAAGGCCAGACAGCCTTAGAGTCTCTCTCAAAGGTCATCACTGGATAGTTTTAGTATAGCTTTCAGCCTAATTTAAAAGTTTGAAAACACAGCAGTCTACCCGGTCCAAGCAAAACTCAAATATATACAGTTTAAGATCACTGTATAACTTTAAGCAGTGATACCTTTTAGCTTCCTTTTAGTATGCTTCATCCAGGAATCACTCATGAGTGACCTTAATAACAGGAGAGCTATTTTACCATTGTTAAGAAATGAAAACGTTTGTCATCTACTCAGCAAACTCATATTTTCTTCTTCTAAAATCACCTGGAACAGGAAAATACTACTTTTCCAGGTCTCTCCTTCTACATTCAGTTCACAAGAACAGTCTCTGGGGGAAAAAAAAAAAAAAAAAAAAAAAAAGAAGAAAAAACCCAACCAAACAAACCAAAACAAACACACACACACACACACAGAGAAACAAATGCACACATGCACACACAAACTGGGGAAAGGAAACAGCAAAATGAACTACCATGTCCTTCACCTTACCTCCCAAAGGAGGTCTACGACAAAAGTATTGATTTGTTGTCCTATATTAATAACTTTAATGTTTTTAAGGAAGTCCTGCCTAGACAGAGTTGCTCAGAATATCAACTGCATACATTCTAAACTCACATCTTTGCTCTACTTTCACTAAGTTTGAGAGCTTATCTATGATGCAGTTGCTTACTTATAATCAATACACAATTAGTAATCAAATCATCATACTTTAAATATGAAAGTCATGTGCTTTTTCCTCCACACTGTTACTGTATTTTAATTAATTTGAAAACTCAAGACATTTATAACTTAATAAAATTTGAAGTCTAACAAAAATCATGAAGTACTTCAAAACTAGTAAGGCTAGAACATCACGTATTACTTGTACCTGTTACACTGGAAGACTATGGAGATACCATGACATGCATTCTCACATTTTAATATTCAGAATACTTCAGGCTACTTATTGTGTTACTTAATAGGAACAACAGAAGCATGTAAGAAAGAAGGAGGAAAAGAAAGAAAAAAAAAGGAAAGGAGGTTAAGTTACTTCAACAACAACTAGGTCTGTTTGTTTGTTTGTTCATAAAGTTGTAGGCTACCAGTACTTGTGTGTTATCATGTAAGAAAAATTAAGATTAGACTACACATTAAGAAATAGTTTTCAAGATACCAGTAAGAATACTAAGTATGGTTACCTGCTTCCAAGAAGCCAGAGCCCAGAATGTAGTATCAGAGGCTTGAAGAGCTTTAAATGTTTTTTTTTTAAAAAAGCAGTTTCTTAAGGAACTGTCTAGTAATCATCAACCAAAAGTCATACTGGAATTATAAACATACAGTGGTCATTCCCTTGCCCTTCATTTCACTCAAACAACTACAGTGTTTATAGTACAACACAGAGTACTCATGCCTTCTAATATATTACTAATTAATGTATCTATACCTAAATGTATAAATATATATTCATACAAATATATATTTATGCATATATACTTATACACAAGCTCAGTGCATGTTTTGATTTGCATTTTAGGTATGACATTGAAGTTGTATATGGTTTCTAAATTTAGCTTATAATTTTATCTGGATCCAGAGTAATTCCTAATGAAATCAAGAGGGAAACAACATACATCAAAACATCTCCACCAAAAAAACCTTTCTCAGTCTCCCTGAAAAAGAGCTTGTTAAACTATCTGCATCCACAACAAACAGCATCTTATTTATTTCTACTAGAGAAGCATTTATCAGTACGGCCACCAAGAATTACTTGATGTATGCCAGAATATTCAAAGCACCAAAACTTTTACATCTAAAACTTAGAATTGAGCACTTTTTACGGTTTCTAAAGAACATTATTCAGAAAATGATAGAACTTGGAACACTTTCTGGAAATTGTTACAATGTTGTTATTATTAAAAATCCACAGAATAGACTTCCTTAATTAGCATACTGGTCTACAAACATTTAATTCGTTCTCTGTCTTCTCCACCATAAAGAGAATTTCTTATCCATGCTTCCAAAGGTCTATTTCAGGCACTATCAATCCTCCTAACCCCACAAGCTGTGTCCCAATATCTTCATGTGGCCCACAGCCAAAAGAAATACACTATTTACCCCAGAGAAGTGAAGGAAGAGACACTTCTGGGAGCAGCTCGGAAGCATAAGATGACAATAGCTCTCTACAAGCCCCACCACCCTGCTGTGGAAAGGAACCGAATCACTGCCCAGATTGTCCAGATCCCAAGGGCAGTTAATGTCAGCCTCAAATCCCAGAAATGAGGATCACCTAGCATAACAGCACACCACCACTGCTTGTCACATGACAATCACAACAGAGGACCTTCACCCGAATCACTCAGAAGCTGAGGAATACTCACAATATGAACAAACTGGCCACATTTCTGTATTTCATATCTGGCCTTGTTCCACATTTATTCCTGTGATCTTGTATCCATCTTTTATTTCCTACATTTCAGTCCAGACTAATCACTTCTTTTCTTTCCCCTTTCAACTATCAGCTTTGTATTTTCAATTTTTTTTTTTTTTATATACAGTGCAATCAATCTCCCTCAGCAAATATATGAAAACGGTCTCCTTGAAAGCATTTTTAGTTGCCATTCAATACCAATCACAAGACAGAGGCCAACAGAATTCCGGCCAATTGATATTTTAAACATCTGACGATCTGCAGCACAACTCCTTGGGACAGCTGCCTAGTATGGTTTTGACATACAAGGTGCACAAACGTATTATACAAATTCAGGGATGAAGACATCCAGCATATTGATTTATACAGATGTTTTTAAGAGAAACATTTTCAAATTCAACATTTTTTTCCCAGAACTAGATATATCAGTAACTGAGTATCAGCGGTCTTCAAATATTACGGACTTAGAACACAAACCTAGACGTTTTCTGCTTGAAATTTTTGATCACTGCAAAGATCCGAATTAAAAAATAGGTATCACTGATGTTAATTCAACCAGTAAATGTATTAATACTCTTCTTTTTACTTAGAACATCTTGAGATTCATATCTTATTAACAAATTAAATATAAACCATTAATTTAAAAAAATCTTATAATCTCAACATAAAAGAATAGGTTAGCACCAAGAACTTGATAATGTGTGTTAATGTGCTGCTAGCAAGTTTCCTGAAAGGTATTTCTGAAGCAGATAAAAAATGCTCAGTTATGAAGGGTGGCAGATGTATATGGATAAACCTGCCAGAATTACTTGACAGTGCTGACAAGCAGAACTTACCGTGTCAACATATTGCTGAATTTCTGAGGGGAGGATGGGGGCGGGGGGATCGGGCGCAAGGCATGGGGGGGGGGAGGGCAGGGGTATGGAGACCAGAATCCAGGCAGCAAATATTAAACTCTTATATGATTCTGAATTTCATTTTTATCAATGTAACTAAACATTGCCTCTTATCAATAGCATGGTTTCAAGGCTTCTTTAGCAATTTTTTAAGTACAAGAGCAATCAACATTAACCCAGATTACAATCTTGTATGCAAAATTTTGTGGCTTGTATTATATATAGCCTTATAGGAAAAAACATACAACTCTGAGTCTCTGAAATCAGACTGTTATTCCAGCTGGTGCTCAGAATAGTCTAAGTACTTGCTTTCAGTTGAACAGGAAAATAGCAGGTCAAGTTCACAAAGAAAACAAGTTTGCAAATTTACATATTGGCTAATACCTTCGCTGTTCAAAATGTTAACTTTAAAATCGAAGGAGCTTTTCTTTAAAAACATTTATCTACCTTTTTCCCTAGTGAAAACTAAATACCTGCTAGTTTAATTTGCAACACTTTACAGCTACAATAATAAGGCTGCGTATTCATTGAAGATGTATCTCGCTGACCAAACCACAGAAATAAGACCATTTACTGTTGTTTTCCCTACTAAATCAAATTTTTCAACATTTCTAATGTCTTACATGCAGACAATTTAATTAAAAGAATAATTGTTAATTGAAACACATTTACCACTCCTAAAAAATGACTGGGAGCTATATTCATTAGCTTTTGTGCTCTGTCCAATGCTGTAGTTTCACTCAGCATATCGTGCTTAAAGTATAATTTTTCCCCAGACTTCAGTGCTTCTGAGACATTGACCAGCAGTTCACCAGAAGCCACTCCGCCTTCATTTAGGGTAGCCAATAAAAAATTAGCAACTCTCCCTTTAAACAGAATGAAGCAGCAAAATGAGATTTCAAGGCTGACTATAAGGTGCCCTCTTTGAATGTGACTGGAAAGTGCAGAGGGATGCATGTATTTTACTTCCACAATCTCTTAAAGTAATGGAGGGAGGGCTGTTTGGTTGGGGGTTTGAATTTTTTTTTTTTTTTTTTTACTTTGTTTCTAATCCTAAGTGTCAATCTACATGCGATTCTTACCATACTAAGTAGTTTTAAATGTTTGAGAGTTCATACTTTGCTGAGAAAATTATTACCTAAACACAAAGCATATACACATGATTTCACTGTATTTCAAAACACAAAATTTCAATTTGTCTGAGGCTAAAAAAAGCTAATGTAGAAGAAATTTGGAATTCACTTCACCTTATATAGATATAACTACAAGTGCTTGCTCCGCTTTTTTCAACTTAAAATGGATTTCACACCATGACAGCTTTCATTCTGCATTAAAATTGCAAATCTTCTATGTGGCCCAGTTTCAGCTGCAATTGATCTGCTTTGTCGTCATAGAAAAAACAGTGAAGGGCACTGCAGCTTTAAATATTTCAGAGCTATGTAGCTAGTAAATAGACTCCATTGCAATATGGCTCTGAAGGTCGTGTCCTATTGTCTCTTTTCTCTGCAAATATTTTGAACAGCATAAAATGGTTTATTTTATACAATACCTCCCTGCCGTTTCTAAATCACGTCAATTGTATTAGACACCTCCTTGCTGGAAAGGACAGATATGCCACTCTTTCCATACACACCCACGCTGCTTCTAGATGTATTCAAAACATCAGCTGTGAATATGACAGCAGGGTATACATAACAGACATATACAACTTTCCATATGTATAACTTATGTGAACAGACTCCTCATTAAATCCCATCACCACATAAGGATGATTAGTTATTTCTATGGTGATAATTAACTGGATTTCAGGTCAAGAAGCATCTCTGGTTAAAATTAACAGGACAGTTAGAAAACTAAAGCCAGCAATTTTAACATCTCCCATTTCTCACATATGGGAAGATATGAGAAAAAAAAAACCAAAAAACACACAGCGCCAAGAGAACATAGTCTGCCAAACCTGCTTTTCATGATGTTACCTTCCAGGTGCTAATAACACCCAAACAAAATCCCACTAAGAAAAAAAAAAAGAAAAAAAAAAAGAAAAAAAAAAAAAAAGAAAAGAGAAGCCTTGTCACATTTAAGAATAAGTTACAAGAAAAATAAGACTATAAACTTTAAGCCAGAATTTGAAATATTTGTTTACGCACTCCCTAGGATCAACACCACTTCTTTCGTATAAGGTGCCTATTTGATGCAAGTATGAGTTACAGAGATGCCTCGGGGGCAGAACAGAAATGTGAAATATACCCCTGCCAAAACCACAAGTTTGTGATAGCCGTCACCACGTAGAAGGTGCATGTACTCATTTACCTGAAAAGGCAACAGATTGTTGCCATTGTCCGTCCTGAATGCGTTGTCTTCCATCCAGGATTTGGGGGTTAAGGGTGCAGCCCGTGGGAACTTCGGAGGGGCAATGACATTGCTGGAGAATGGTTTTTTAAGGGGTGAAATGGGATTGAGGGGGGAGGGTACACCGACCCCCACTCCCACGCCGACCCCCACTCCAACTGCCCTTCGAGGGTCCCTACCAGCCTGCAGCCCACCCCAAGGGTTGGAAGGTGTACTCCAAGCTGCATTTTGATGGTTATTCCAGCTGGAGGAGGAAGAAGAAGAGGCAGAGGAGGAAGACGGCTTGCTGGTCATGATGGGCTGATGGTTGTAAGCAGCATTTCTCTGGGCAAAAGGTGCCTGATTAGGGCTTACAGGTGACCTCCGCTGCTGCTGCTGCTGAGCTTGCTGCTGCTGCTGCTGCTGTTGGTGGTGTTGAGTCTGAGCGAGGCCAATCTGAGGCGAGAAAGTGCCACCAAATACAGGGTTGACATGGTGTGGAAAATTCTGGAAAAGCATTGTCCCATTGACTGGAGTAATCCCTTGGAAAAAGCTATCATCCACTGTGTTTGTGGTCCCTGTAGACCAAGTGCTGCCGAAGGAGGGAGACAAGGAGGTGGCGGCTGCAGGTTCTTGTTGAGGCTGGTGAAAGCTCAAGCCAGGCAAAATGGGAGACTCCATCTGCATCTTCTCTTTGCTATTTTGGGAAGGAGCCGATGTGCCGATACTAGTCACTGAACTGCTGTCTTCTGGTTTGGGTGTCTCCGACGAGATGGGTGTAGAGGGGGCTTCTGCGGAGTTTGGATCTTGCTGCTGTTGCTGCCGCTGCTGCTGGGGCTGGGCTTTGCTTTTGTCCATCAGTAAATCATCCTGCATGGTTTGCGCAGCTGAAACAGTAGGGGAAAAAAAAAATCACAAAGACAGATTATTAACATCGTCATTCATATCACAAACGAGGCTGTTTTAATCATTTGCTGGCCAAAAATCTCATCCTGTTCCTAGTGCTATGCTACAGTAAATTGCAAGGCAAACCCGTAATCTTCCCCCTCCCCCATTTAGCAATATGCAACCTTTGATCGTGCTAGATTGCCTTTAAAATATTTAAGATGCTTCACCCTTTTTGATGCCTTGTTTCCCTTCAGTCTAAATGAGAGATGTGCTTATAGGGCAGAGATATACAGCAATTTCGCCACGTCTCTTTTCTCTTACACCGGAACTCAGAGCTCTCACCCTGCAATGAGAAACTGATTCTGGTTCCTGTTTTTCCAAGCACCCTCCTCCACCTCCTCCCCCTGGTTATTTGCATACGTCAATAAATACTGCTGCGTCCTTCAGCAAGGTTAAAAAGACACCAGTCTTTACTCTTCTCCACCCCCTTTTCTATTAGGGGACCTTTAAAGGAGACGGGTACCGATTTTCCTTAATTAACAAACAAGCTTTCAGTTATTTCAATATATCAGACAGAAAGCACACGCGCAATCTCGCACTGACACAGGAGCGGTTCTTAGCTGCACAATCGTTTTCTGGTCTCTTTCTGCCGCCCAGCTCGCTGCTTGCTTAGGACATGAGAAGCGATCGCAATGACGCGGGGGTGGGGG
>JAAGNO010015202.1:0-10867 GCA_033439905.1 Ceryle rudis
CAGCCCTGGCCCCATTGCAGGGGAGGTTGGCCGGGGCTCTGAGCACCCTGCTCTGGTTGCAGATGGCCCTGCTCTCTATGGGGCTGGGGGGGGTGGACTAGATGAGCTTTAAAGCTTCTTTCCAACCCAAACCAGTCTGTGATTCTATGACTCTGCAGTGCTGGCACAGCTCACAGGTACCCACTTGCTGCCTGGCTGCCTGCCAGCCACACCACTGCAGCTAGACAGACTTGCTTATATATATACATATATATCCCAGAAAAAGCTGCATGTGCAACAGTTGGCTTTTATAAGGGCAAGTCTAGCACTAACTGGGACTGGAGGTGGGCCTGCTGGTGGGGAGAGACAAGGCAGAGCACTGAACTCACCCAGACCAATAATTAAATATTTTAGGATTGGAAATGCATGTTTGTCACCAAAGCGTTCGCCTTTCTGCAATGATCCACAAAGCCGAGTCACATCCCTCACGCTCCACAGATCACAACCTTGTTTACATGGCTGAGGACATTTCTCAGGGTCAGCATCCAGCCACCAAGACCAAGTGCCCCATCTCTCTCAGGAGAACACAGGCAACCTGGAGCACGCAGCAGTTCTACAGTCTTTAACCAGCTACTAGCAGCCAGGACATACAGCCTGCCTTCGACAACTTCCAAAGCACGTTCTGTTGCTGCTGGATTTCTCCTGTGTGCTTTTGGAAACTACATTTCCTTGGTCTATTTTATAAAGCAGAGCTTTTCTGCTGCCTTTACCATATTGCCTCATCACATGGAGACAAGAGAATTAAGGTCCTATTTCCACAAAGGGTGTTGCTCGTAATGGCACAGAGGGTTCAGAAATACAAATGGGATGGCAAATAAACTCCAAATCTGGAGAAAAGCAGACTTCTTCCCAATCCCATTAAGGAGGAGCAATGTCACTGTCAGGAACTTAGTGCCCCAGTCTTTGCCTTCGCCCCGCCGTGCTGCTGAACCAGGATTCAGCAGGGCCAGGTGGCTGTTGTGAAAGGGTCTTTGGTCTCTGGCACCCTGGGCTGCATTTAAATGGCACGGTGCACAGTAAGGGGGCGGTTGTTACAGCGTGTGTGGATATTGTTAGCTGTGGGGTTCAAACGTACTGAGAACGCTCGGGTTGCATTGCCAAACGTGATGAAATAGCTGCCGTTGCCGTTTCATTCCACGAAACCTATGGAGGCAAAAAGTGGTGTAGGATTTTATCCCTGTTTTATGTAACTCAGGTTTTCCTCACTTCCTCTTAAGTGAAAGATGCTGTATTTCATGAGATTGTTTTAAAAGGCTGGGAAAGGGTGAAAAAGTGAAAAATCCGTAGGCTAAGAAGGAACTAAACAGATACTGTGTTCCTCTAATAGTTTCCAACTAAAACACCCACTGTGGATTGTAATTCAAATGAGTTTTCCTTTAACGGAGATGCAAATACAAGTGCAGCATCGTGTCACATTTACATCCAAAATTAATTAGCCTTCATTAGTAATAAGCCTCTGGAAATTTCAATTTCCAGAGTCCGCTGGAGCACTGCATTTCAAACCAGAATGTAGTGATGCTGGAGGGGTGGCACCACACGCTGCCTTGAGACGTTGTTGTTCTGCACTGGGTGGAAATTTTGCTAAATAAACACGTGATTTTTTAATTTTTTTTTATCACTCTGGGAATATGAAGCCAACGTGTTTAAGGGAATTGCTTCTGTGTGAAATACACTAAATCAGCAGGTAATCCCAGGCACGCATCAGAAACAGCGTCACAGAGTCTCTCCCGTTGTCTCTGCTGATCTGTGCCCGTCTAAACCGGAGCAGCCGTTAGCAGTGCGCTTCCACGGGAAAGGTACCGACTCCTCCTCATCCACTTCCCCTGGGAAGAACTGCTTCAGCTCTGGTGCTCCAAAACACTGACCCTCAAGAGCACCTGCACCTTCACATTTTTGCTTGTGTGCTTTTGTTCAAGTCACGCTCTCTTTATGAAAAAAAGGCAGGAGGTGAGACTGCCACTATAGAAAACAGTTACTCCTGTAACTTCAGAGTAATGACTCAAACCACTGATGTTCAGACCTGTTACTGACCTCACCTACTCCTCCACCAGCCCTTTCTCCAGGGCTCTTTGCTACAACCACACCAAAACTGCCTGCGCTGGTGCTTCCCTTGACTCATTGCCTTGAACTTTCCACCACCATCAGCCCCGGGTTGGTCCCAGCAGCAAGAACGAGCCCCATGGATGGCCTCTGTGCGGGTGAAGCAACACGATGGTGTTGGGCTGGGGTCTATGGCGCTTTCGAGCATCCCCCAACACCTCAAACAGGAATCATTTGCTCTCTCACAGACTTATTTTTAGGCAGAAGGAATCTGAAGCTTGTGCAAATGTTTAAACACATGTCTCTCTTGAATTATTCAGTGTACTTTGCCTGCTTCTGGAGTTAGTTAAAATGGAGGGCAGCAGATAGCGACTCTCACATCCACCATAGGGAGGAAGTGGCAAATGGTGGCAGTGGAGCACTGATAACCGCCTGCCCTCTCCACCCCTCCTGCACCACAAGCTGCCACCCTGTTACTGCTGCACTCACTGGGCAGTACCAACCAGCAGCACCAGAGCACCAAATCTGAATCAGTTTGCCTTAATTTAAGGAGACCGGTGTGTGCAGAGCACTGGGGACTAACGTGTCCTGAGCTATGCCTGAGGCTGCAGTGCCTCATTTCAGAAGATCCAGGGAACCACCCAAACCAAGAGCTGTCTCCCTCCTGAGCAGCGTCACAGTCTTTTTTTCCCCTGGTTTCTGCTACAGTTAAATGAGTTTTTTCCCAGTGTCAGGTGCACATCCCTGTGTATGAAACCCCCCCAACTAAGTGCAGCTCTCATCCTCCTGAAGCCAATGAGGAACTTGAGACTGGGACCAGAACCGCACCAGTAATCTACAGAACAGGTCTGAGCCACAGCCCTTTGGAGCAAACAGGGATTTTTCCTCTGGCTCCAGCAGCTCACGGTCCCAGAAAGCTCGTTACATTAGCCCAACAGAAATGCATGATCTCACGTAAGATACATGAATCCACACATAGCCCCAGACCCCTCTCCTGCTCCTGTGAAATGTTATGAAGAGCAAATTATGTACCAGGTTGCACAATCCTGATTGTATCATCTGCCCGAAAACAGAAACGACAGTGCTAACTTTGACACTGTACCACACTGAAACACTCAGTTCCTGACGGGTGTTTTTGTCCCCAACCAGACATCACTAAAGCCAGAGCTTCCCTTAGTGAATCAAGCTCCCAACACAAACAGGGGGTCTACAACTTATCTAACAACTCAGCTAGTGGCTGTCTCCAAAATGTGAGATGCAGTCAGAAATATTTTATGTAGAAAGGAGAAATGATTGTATCACCCTCCGTTCACACAGTACCCCTGGGAACTGCTTTTCCTGCTACCAGGCACATGTGAGCGCCGTGACTTAGTGCACAGCGTTTGCAGCGAGTGCAGCAGGACCCCTCACCTGGAAACAGGAGCGAGAACATCCTCATGGAGCTCCACCAGGAACAGTGAGAGTGGGAACACAGCTCCCACACATCGATCCTGTTTCACTCTAAGGAAGTGAAAATATTACCACAGTTAAAATTGAGCATATTTGTAATGAATGAATAATGCTGAATTGTTGTTAACCTCAAGAAAATTTGCAGGCAGGATGCTCTAACTGAGCAGGGTTTGGAACTGGTGTGCCAAGGAGATACTTCTGGACCTGAAGAAAAATGATCATAGAATCCCAGACTGGTCTGGGTGGGAAGGGACCTTGCAAGGCCATCTCATCCAGCCCCCCTGCAGGGAGCAGGGCCATCTGCAACCAGAGCAGGGTGCTCAGAGCCCCGGCCAACCTCCCCTGCAGTGGGGCCAGTACCACAGCTAAACTGGTGACACATTTGATCACACAAACAGACTTCATCGGAGTCTTCACCAACTTGGTTTTTTCGTTCCACTTTGTCCAACATCTCCAGGCTGACATTCAGAAATTGCTTAACCTGACCTAAACCCAAATTACATTCCAGTACATCTAATATTTGCACGTATTGGGACAGTGCAATTAGGCTACTTGATTTGTCAAGATGTTTAATCAAGATGACCTGGATTAAAGTTCAAGTTCAAGTGCTCTGGGCTAGTCAGAGATGATCTGAATGAACAATAATGAAAACACAGTCTGATTCATATGGGGCTCTTTTGGACTTTGAAATGATGACTGCGTGCTGGAAACGCTGTTGGGAAGGATTCTTGTTATTTCAATACAACTATAACAAGGCTTTTGGATACTGATGTTTCAGGCTGAATGGCAATAGCCACATTTTCTTTTTTTTTTAAAAAAAAAGGGCATTTTGGGGAAAGTCAACATCTTCACCTGGTTTCAAGTGCTAGCAGACAATGGAAGTCTTTTATCCCGCTGTCGCCAGAAGCCGATAGTGGCTGGCCAGCTCGCTCAGAGCAGAAACTTCAACCCTTAAAAGGATGAATAGTGGATGAGAGCCAGGAACAGAACAGCCGTTCCTGTCTGCAGCTCCACAGCCCCGAGGAGCCGTCGCAGGAGCAGAACTGCTGTTCTTCTCATGCGAAACGTGGGTGGGAAGGCAATGGCCTCCAGATGGGAAAAGGGACTTTCCGGTGATGAAAAAGCCTAAGAACCACCAGGTTAGAACAAATCCCATCTGGAACAACAGCCAAGATGTGTCACAAGAAAACTGCCTTGCCTTGGGATCAAATTCATAAATTACAGAAAGGTTGATCAGAAAACGGATGGTCCTGAGAGACCTTCTTTTTGAGCAGCGAGCGACGCGACGTATCACTGTATGCACATTGTTTACATCTTGCTTTAACATGGTTCGTGGGAGGAAATGCTCCACTGCCAAAAAAAGACTTGATAGCTGCATTGTTCGCGTGTAGCAATATTTAGACAGAGCAAACCCACCAGTATTCATAGCGAGTCAGTCCCACTAGGCTATCAGTAGGAAGCTACAGGAAGAAGAGATGGGCTCTGTGTCCACTCAGCTAGAGAGGGAGATAAAGGCTCCCAGTAAATCTGTCCGGAGAGGTGTTGTTTACAAGCACAGACAGCGTTTCAGTTCCTGTCCCATGCCAGAGCTCAAAGCTGTACTTGTTGTAACAGGAAACAAGACTCGCAATCTGAAGCCAGTGGCACATATCATTTGAACAGACTCTCTGCTCTTTCATCAGGACTTGACGTGTCCTGCAGTATGTGGCGAACAGCTTTGCTGCATGCCCACTGAGTAAGTCCAGTTGGCCATTAACCCTCAAATCTGGCCCATGGCTTGGTAGGTGAGGAACCTTACTCCTTGGACCTGGTCCATAGCAACCCTTTAACTGCCTCTGAGCAGTTATTTTCCATGGGAAGGACAAGAACTTTTTGGTTTCTAGTAGGAGTCAGTGCCCTGACTGTATACAGCAGTGAACACCCCAAGCCATCCTTTGGGGCAGCACTGAGAGGACCTGGCTGAAGGCCACGGTACTTCCAGCTCTGAACTCCACGGCCACCTGCCTTTCTGCCAGGAAAGGGGATGCATGTTCCCCGAGCACAGATGCACATTCCCCAAGCACCTGCTGGCTCCTAAAATGACAACAGAAATAACTAAAAAGAGATGAAACCCAGCCCTGGCCAGCCTGCAAACCTACAAATGCTCGCACCCCGGAGCTCCCACCGCTTCTCTCCCGTTGATCCTGTAACCAACACAGGAGCGTGGCACGGCACGGCATGTGAAGCAGGAGCACAGGCGTGTTGCTGTTGGACGGCACCACAGACACGACCACCTCTCCTCCTTGGGATGAGCATATTCCTGCCCAGGTTAAGGGGTCCCTACAAGCTTCAGAAAGAGGTGAAAAGAAAGCTGAGGGTAACTCAGATTTTAATCTGTCTAGAACTTAAAACTCTTGGTAGCAGGATGTCTTTTTATCATTTGGAGAGTTTCTAGTACAATAGAGTCCTCCTCCAGACAGACACAAGCCGCTATCGTAGCACCAGTAATAATTTCCCCTGTTTAAATGACGTACACTGTCAAAATGTTCCGTCGGGGCTGTACAGCACTGACCCTGTCTGGGCCCACAGACATATCCAGCAGCACAGTCTGGCACAAACGCCTTCCAGTAAAGATCAGAGAAATAATATAAACCATCTAATTTCCATCTTGGAGCAAAGCACTGGTTGAGCTAATCCCTGTCCTCTCCCTGGAGCAGCGAGCAGCAGCCAGGGCTGGGCAGGGAAGAACACGGCAAGGACCTGGACAGTTGTGAATCCTCCAGTCCAGAAGAAAGAGTTTTCTAAACACCACCGAGTTAATGACCACACTTAGCAAGAATAAATAGTGACATCTGGAAACTGCTGCATCAGCCTCAGCAGCCTGAGGGCTGTATAATTCCCAAGGAGGGGGGGAACTGGATCTGGGCACCAGGCACGGCACGAACACCTCTGCAGGTCTCTGCTGATTCTATGCCAACAAGAAAGAAACCCCTCGGATTTCACCTCCCCAACACAACCCGGCCCGCGGGGCCCCTCTGCCGTCGTGTTCCAGCACTGCAGCCCAGCCTGGAACCCCTGCACCCAGCATCCCCCCCAGGCACAGAGAGACCCTCGATCTCCCAGCACCATTTCACTCCCATGGCACAAAAATCAACAGAGAGCAGTGTCGGCCAAGAGCAGGTGCCCTGAAAAGCCTCAGTTTTTCTAACTATGTTGACATCAGTGCCCCAGAAAGTAGCAATGGCAGCAGTGGCAGTGCCGGGTTAACCGCTGGACTCAAAAGCCTCTTCCAACCAAAATAATTCTAGGATTCTAAATTACCCAGGAATTTTGCAGCCTCTTGCTCACCTGGGCAGGGAAACACCGAGCAAACCCCACAAGGGGCTGTACCAGCACCACCACCACCCCTCTGCATCACTCCTGTGAAATAACCTGTGTCCCACCATCTGTTCCCATGCCTTGAAACATACAGAAAATGAGGTGGGAGACTAGTTAGCCAACATCGATCTTTTTAACAAGAAGTATTAAAAATTACCTAAAAAGGGCTTTATTTTCTGGATTGCTAAGTCATTTCTGTCTGTTCTGGTACCAACTATTACCCACTGAGCCACCACTCTGCTCTTCAACACTTCACTGTGCTGCACAGGAGCCTGCTTGGGGAAGTAGCTTTGAAGATTTCCAAAGCACAACATTTCTGGAAGATCTTCAAAGGCAAAACTTGGAAGTATCAAGGCCAGGTTGGATGTTCCAAGGCCAGGATGGACAGGGCTTTGAGCAACCTGGGCTAGTGTGAGGTGTCCCTGCCCATGGCAGGGGGGTGGAACTAGATCATCTTTCACAAAATCATTCTGGTTGGCAGAGCCCTTTCAGATCATCAAAGTCCAACCATTCCTCCAGCACTGCCAGGGCACCACTGACCCCTGGCCCTCAGCACCACAGCTCCACGGGGGGCTGGGAAACCCCTCCAGGGATCACAGGGACTCCACCCCTGCCCTGGACAACCCTGGAGAGGACTAAATTGTTCCTCAGCTCCAACCTAAACCTCCCTTGGTGCAACCTGAGGCCATTTCTTCTTGTCCTGTCGCTTGTTCCTTGGAAGAAGAGACCAACTGTCACCTTGATACAAACCTCTTTTAAGGTCCCTTCCAACCCAAACCATTCTATAAAATCAGTCAATTCAAACTCCCAATAAAGTACAATATTTTATTCAGATAAAACATTAACCTTTTGACTTTTACACAAAAGGGTACATTTGAAATGAGTACACTCTGCTTCAGCAGGGGAACGTGCATCAGTCGGTCAGCCCCCAGGGTGTAGAGAACAGGCGGCACGGGGCCCCGTGAAGCTCAGATGGCTGCCATCCTTCAGTTATCACAGTACTGTACCTTTACAAGAGACAGCATCAGCACTGTGATAACTGAGCCAGGGCAGCCTGTCAGTCATTGCGGCCCCTCCTCAACACTGCCCAGCTTCCTCTGCCTCCTCAGCCGCCTGTACCGGTCTCAACAACGCGGCATCGCCCCAAAGAGCAGCCAGGTGGAAGGCTCAGGAGCATTTAACAGAAGTGGATTTCTATCCAAGGTTTCAGTCCAGAAAATTATGCAGATAATTAGAGAGATCTTAACGATCACAGTGGCCTCTGCAATGCAGCTCCGAGTGTTTTTAAGCTGTTGTGTCTTCCGGCCAAAACCACCGATGCTGGATTTAATGAAGAAAGAGCGACCAACCACTCTACAGACATCAGCAGAGAGAACAGGGGCACCCCTCTCCCCCCACTTAACTCCACTGGAGCTGGGAAGAAGCTCTGGGTTTATGCTACTTAAGTATTGAATGTCATGAACCAGACAGCGGGTACAGTGGCAGCAAGCCAGGTGAGTTAATGGAGCCACACCGCTCGCAACGGGCAAGGAGTGGGATCGTTAACAGCGAGCCCAAGGGTAACACCGCGCGGCGCCCGCTGCTCCGAGCCTGCCAGGCTGCCGAGCGGTGGGAATTTACAGCACTGCGAACACACCCGGTGGGGTTTCATCAGAGTTTGTCACGCAGGCTTCTGGAGCCGGCATCGTCGCGATGCCCAGACGCCGCTTTGGCGAGAGCGGCGCCCGACGCCAGGCAGCCGGAGGGACCGCAGCCGGCGTGAGGAGAAGAGGGGCCTAAAGGCTTGAGGTGCTCCGAGTCTGCAGCTGGCATGTTACCTCATAGGATCCAAACGCAAAACAGACAATTCCACTGCAAACTAGTTCACTTATAAGCTTACATCAATCTGTATTTTAGCCCATTTGTTGGGTTTTTTTCTTCCGTAACACCACACATTGCTGAAAAGATCATGAAACTGTTTCTACACATCCCCACCCCCTTTGCTTAAGGGAACCAAATAGACCCAGTTCTGAAGTGAGCTGAACAAACACAACAGTTTTACACAGCAGAAGTTACCGCATTACGAAGTTTTTATAAAAAGATCATTCCCAGTGTGGATGGATTTCACCAGTGCAAGTTGTCCTCCTCATGTTTCTACCAGGAGGAAACAGAAACTCCAGAAGTGGGGCAACGCTCTAAATCACTTACCTGGAAAAGAGCACGTCCTGAGATGCGATGGGAACTGTTCTGAAAGGAGAAATATGTAACGCTCCGCTGGATTCAGCTAGTAAAAGAACGGTGTCTTACAAGTTTTTAACTCAAGAGGGCAATGGAGAGACAAATATGAAATACCCGAGGAGAGGCACGCAGTGGAAAAAAAATATTTGTACATTTTAAAACAAACTACAAACATACATTACATAAAAAGGGGACAGTCAACAGATTATGCAATACTGACGTAAAACGACACAGATGACTTAAACATGTATCCTAAACCTTGCAGATTTTGCCACCATTGGTGGGTTAATCATTAAAGACTCTGCTGTTGATAGAAGAAAAAAAAAAAAAACAAAACACCCCAACAAAAGAAACTCAGTAAAAAATATTAATAAATTCTGTATGGACAACGGTGACTTTTGAAAACGACGGAATTAACGAATTAATGCTCTCACTTTGAGGTGGTTTTGGTAACACCATTACTATTCCAGTAGAAAAACTCTACTTATGTCAGTAGAGGAGCATAAACGTAGGCTTGGGAATCCCACGTTTCACAGGCCAAAGCGGTGAGCGAAGGTTCACTATTTCATGAAGTTCAAGTATGTCTCAACTGCGGGGTGTTTTCATTCTGCGCTCCACCAGTTCAAGGGAGAAGATACAGGACCGCAAAGGTGACCAATTCCTCCCCAACACCCTCTGGCACAAAGACTGTTCCAGTTACACACGTATTCCAAGGGCTGATGCCATTTTCTCTAGAGAGGAACCAGCTCTTACTCCAAATCAAACGCGGTTTGTTTCCTCGCGCCTAACACGCGCATACTGATTTTTGCTTTAAGCAGACCAAAGCGACACAGATCTCAGACGAAAAGCCTAAGTAGGTTCCCCCCTATTACCTGAAGCCCCTTTTTAAGCAAAACCCATATAAGTTTCGGAGTCTAGCAGACATCTTTGTTCTTGTTATTGCTAAGGCACTGCATATTTCCATATGCTTTTTTAAAAAAAACTTTAGTTTCCAGTGTTTGCTGCCAGTTCTCGCTTTTGAAAGCCCTGTAAATTTGGCTGGCTGGTTTCTAAACTCTGGTTCCACCTCCTGCCCCTTGGGGGCTGGTGATTCCATGTATTTTTTTTTTTCACTTGTTTTGCATGAACCAAAATTCCTTCAGCATCACACCGAACAAATTACTGACGTGCCCCGACCACAACCCGCAAAGCTTGCGCCTCCCCACCTCTACGCACCGGTCAGGGATCTTCTGAGCACTACACGCCACTCTCACTCTGCCTCTCCAGAAGCTTACGATGCGCGCCAGGAGCAAACCCCATTTCCATCTTGATTTGCAAGGTTTTAACGCAACGACAACAACAAAAAAATCTGCTGAAGTCTGAGGAGGAAATAAAAATAAAACAGTTAGGAGAATACAAGGGTGCCACGAGGGATCGCAGGGTGCCGAAGACGGGGACCAGAGGCTGCCCGAGTCGAGGGTTCCCCGGCAGCTCCCCCGGGGCCGCCACAGCTGCTCCCTCCCAACTTTCCTTCGACGGCGCTTCCCGAGGCGCGTTACCTGAGACCCGGGGGCAGGCGGCAGCCTCGGCAACACGGCCGCGGGGTGGGCAACACACCGCCGGCAAAGGCTCCCCACAGAGTCCCCCCCTCCGGCCCCCACCGCGGCGGGAGGGAGGGAGGGAAGGAGGTAGGGAGGCCGGCCCAGGCCCCCGCCCCGCCGTCCGTCCTCCGGCCGTCCGGCGCGCGGTGGAAGGCACCCAGCGAAGGGCCCGCGGCGGGCCGGCT
>JAAGNO010015203.1:0-11320 GCA_033439905.1 Ceryle rudis
GCAGCCTGGGCCAGGCCTTGACAACCCTTGCAGGGAAGACATTTTTACTCATGTCCGACCCAGACCTCTTACGGCAAAATTTGAGGCAATTTCTTCTTGTCTTATCTTATCTTTGGATAAAAGTCTTTATTAAAAAAAATAATTAAAGAGGCTATTGAAAGCACAAGGCTGGACAGAGCTGATTTACGCCACAACTCCTCCTGCCTGACACCGAGTTCTCCCCTGCACTCAAATCCCAGTTGCTGGGAGCAGATGCTCTTCGATCCCTCCCCAGGAGCTGGCTCTGCCCATCTCCCCCTGCTCTTGGGGATGCTCCTGCAAGCTTGTGATGCTGAGCACCCAAAACTCAGGCTCCACATGCCCCAGCAACACAGGGGCTGCCCCAGGGTATGGCTCTGGACCCTGCCCCCAGGTCTGCCCTCGTTCACCCAAAGGCCAGCAGCAGCTTCACCCCTGTGCCCACCACCCTGCCCAGCAGCAGGAGCGACGCCTGTGTGACGTCCCTGAGCTCTCTGCCCTCACTGCCCGTATTTCCATGACCTCTGCTTTCTCTGGGGTCAGTTGCACCATCTCGACACCCTCCACACCCACGCTGGCACCCGGCAGTTACCCTTCCCCTGAAAGCCACATGCTCTGAACCGTGCCAGCCATGAAACAACAGCAGCGCTCAACTATTCCACTTCCCACGAAGCAGCTCCTCCTCTGAGCATCCTTCGCATGGCATGGGGAGGACAAGCTGGGGCAGCAGCCAGGGTAGGAGACAACAAAGTGCATAAGAGGGAAGTGCCGGAACCTGCGTCCCTGAGCAGCCTCCACACTCATCACAAGAAAGCCACAAAACACGGGCGAGAGGATCACCGAGGGCACTGCCCCTCGATGCACAGCTCCAGCGCAGCCATCAGTGAATGCAGGTTTGCACAAGCCTTGCTTTCCAGTGGTACAAACAGCGAGCAAAATACTCCCTCTGCCTGCCCTACTTAAATCTCAGGGAAGGTTTCAGCAGCGCTCGGAGCCCAGAAGGACACATCGATGCTCTTGGCCCGGGTACCAGGGACGAGAGGCCCCTTCATGCTGCGGGCTCCTGGCAGCCTGCTCAGAGGCAAACAATCATCCTCAGCTTGGCCTTAAACGGGTCAGGAGCCTTTCAGTTCACAGCCTGGCACAGCTTCTGCTTCCAGAGCCCAGGTCCCACTGACTTCCACAGGAGTTAGGCACCCAAGTACATCCAGCCCCAGCTTCACAGCGTTCTCCAGTCTGAGCAGTTCCAGGGCTGCTCCTGGCCCAGCTGGAGATCCCACGTCTGCTTTCACTCGCACCTAAGACCTGCAAGCAGCATCCCAGGCACCCACTGCCACCCACTCGCTCCCCTGAGGCCCCTCCTTGCTGTCTCTTGGCAAGGACCAGTCCGAGTTTGGCAGAGAGACAGAATTTGTTCCACTGCATCGCTCTCTCTTGGAGCTTGGAGGAGCCTCTCCTTTCACTGTTTACTCCGACTCCTGACCAGCGATGTCAGTCACACTCAGCCATTATATAATAAATGATAAATTAATTCGCCTTGGTGGCAGAGGAGGTTGCCAGCAGCCAAGGCTCGTGAGAGGCAACGCTGCACCCTCGGCTTCCCGCTTAAGGGTAAGACCACACCAAAGGTGTATTGGTGCTGCCCCAAAACTATTAGCTAACAAGTGGCTGCCTCCGAGCACGGGCAAGATTTTAGGAGATCAAAGCAGGATTTCACTCGGTTCAGCCCCTCAAAACACCATTTTTAAATGTGATTATGCGTTACTTTGCCTAGGGTGAGGAGACATCTCTCTCTCTCCAAAGCCATCCAGCGCTCAGCTTCTCTGCAGAGGTGTTCAGAGCGTCCTCTGCCCTGAGCTTCCTCCCTTCACAGGTCCCACCAGCAACATAGCAGGCAGCTGGAGAAGGAACAGGAGCTGCTACCCAGAGCAGGAGCCTGAGCTCACCACAGCTCGAGCGTTTCCTCGGTTCTCTGGTCGGACAAGCTGCACCAGCACTCGGCTGGAAATTAGCCGAGGAAACTCTCAACCAAGTTCTGGTTTGAAAAGAGACGAGTGGACGGGTGGAGAGCCACCAGTAAAAGTGCTTGGAAAAAAATAAATAAATCTTGAAGTACTTTTGTTTGTTTTCATTGAATAAAAAGCAAAGCAATGCAAACTCTCACAAAACTCTCACAAAACTCAGCTTTTCACCATTTCTAAACCCAGATCTGAGTACAACAGATAACCAGAGGACCAACTTTTTTAGGGAAAAACCTCTCTTCCCTGACAAAATGAGTATTAACCATGCTCCCACAGCAGCTGCAGGATAGGGACCCCCCACCACACTATCCTCATGTAAAAAAAATACACCCCCCCCTCCCCCCCAAACCAAAATATCTCTCCTGCTATGAGGAACAAGCAGCAGTTTTAATCAGGAGCTGGAAATGCAGCCAGAGCAGGCACAGGGAGGTGCCTCCACTTAAGCAATCGGTGCTGGAGGTCCAGCCCTTTTCAAAGCACACCGAGGTGTCCCAGCACACGGGCCAGACTGGGGGTCTGTGCCATCAGCTGGCAGTGCCAGTTAGCCCCAGCGTTCAGAGCCCACGCCAGTGATGCATTTCACCTCTGCGCTCACAAACAGCTCCTCTACAGCCTGCGGGACTCCATCCCTAGAACCAGCCTCTCCAGAGATGCTCCAAAACCATGAAATACACCCCGAGAGCAAAGTGCAGAGCCACAGACATGAGGAGGAGAAGATAAAGCCCCGATTGTCCATCCTTCCCCGGGGTGCAGCAGCTCTGGGTCGCCTGCGTCATCCTCCAGACAGCAGCACCCTGAAGGCTGAGTATTTTCCGTTTGTTTTCCCAATTTCTCAGCAGCAAAGCAGGCCAGTTGGAAAGAAAGGGAGTAAAAAACAGACAGGAGGAGAAGTGGGGAGGGAGGGGGGGGCGCGGCGGGAACTATTTGTGATCAAGTTGTTCATCTTCATGAGATTTTAATCCTGCCATAGCAAGGTCAAAGTTGAACCCTGGGGTAACGGGCTTTGTTTTGTCCCTGAAAATAGCATGCAGCCAGCAGCAGACCGTACTGGGATGGTGACTGCGAGCTCAAGGAGGGCCAGCAGAGCAGCTTCTGCTCCCAGAGCTCAGCTTTGGAGGTACCAGCTGCTTTTAACTCACTTTTCAAGCAGACATTTCTAACCACCTCACCCTTGAAACATCATCTGCATTTTCTTTTTTTTTTTTCTTCTTTTTTGAAAACAAAAAAGTTTCTCTTGTCATGTTTCCAAGTTGCTTTTTAACTTTCTCCTGCCACCAAGACAGCAACCAGGTCTTCAATAACTATTTTTCGCCTGGTGAAAGATTAAATCTTGTTAAATGTGACAAGTACAGCGCCTTTTTTGACTCCTTGAAGACCCAGAGCATCGGAAAGGCTGCTCCCACCGACCCGAGTTTTAGTTTCCAGCCGAGCATCCCTCCTACCATCCCGGCCCGGGGTGTCAACGCCTCGAGACACTATTTTAATTAAGATAAGTCTCTCAAGTGCCCCAACTCCTCCTCCGCCCGTGGGTAGGGAACGCTCCGCGAGTTTCCATGGCAACGCCCCAGCCCGACCGGGCAGGAAAGAACCGAACGAGAGGGAAAGAAAGCAGGGGTGACTATGACGTCATTACGGAGCGGCAAATAAGCGGCGGTGGCGGTGATGTCATGGCCTCGCCCCCGGTGGGACCCACGAGGTGACCCTGACACCCCCGGTCTGGGGCACCCAGCGTGGGTGTCACCCCCGGGGCGGGGAGGGTGTCAGGGGCTGGTCACCCCCAAGGGTCACCCAGCAGAAAGGGGGTGGCCTGGGGAAGTGAACCCACCCGAGGGGGAGAGGAGTGAGGCTTCGAGCAGCCCCTGGGCTGAGCTCCAGGCTGGAGATCCAGCACAAGCCACCACAGTAGGGCCATGGCTGCAACTGGGAAAAAGCAACACAAGGGGAAGTGTCCCAGTGACACGGTGAGAGCGGCCACCGCGGAGCAGCAGGAGGGTCCACACCAGAGCCTTGGGGATTTTACTGCCAGTGATGTCACTGCCAAGAAAAGTAGATCATGGGGGGGAAAAGGAGGGGAGGGCAGAGATTGCATTTCCAGTCAGCGTGGATGTCATCACTGGGAAGGTGATGAGCGTGAGAGCAGTGTCAGGAGACCTCTGGACCAAGCAGCTTGGTCACATCTCAGCACAGGCAGTGTCCCCTCCCTGATCCCCTAAGGCCACATCTGAGCACAGTGTCCCCTCTCTGTGCTCAGATATGGCCGTAGGGGACCTGGCAATGCCCACCAGCAGTGTCTCCTCCCTGGTCCCCTACGGCCACATCTGAGCACAGGCAGCATCCACCAGCAGTGTCCCCTCTCCAGTCCCCCACCTGGCATGGGAACAACATTACTCAACGGGTGACTCACCCACCCTGACCAAAGCCAGTGATGAAGCACTTCATTCGATCAAGATTAACCCAAGCTCCTAAAAAGCCACAAAATGAGAGGCACCAGACCCTGCACTCAGCTCAGGATCTCGTCACACCCAACCCCTCTCCAGCCCAGGCACAGCCCCCACCCCCCCAGCCTCGGGTGGCCCTGGCACGGTGCCGGCAGCAGCCGGGTGCATCTGAGTCACCACGGCTCACGCTTGCTCAGGCTCACCTGCTCAAACACCCGGGCAAGTCATTCCCCAAGAGACACTGTTGCCAAAACTCTGGCTCGGCCGCTCCCAAGAGATGGGAGGAAAACCTGGATGGCAACAGAGGATGGGTGCAGGGGTGGGGGGCAAACCATCCCCACTCACCACCCACCCCCTTGGCTCTTCACCCACCCTGCAGGGACAGGAAGGTGGCACTTGGAGGCACCCGCCACATGGCATCCCAATGGCAGTGAAGGCAGACGGGGGACACGGACACAAAGCTGCTGGGTGCTCAGAGGAGACCTGCCGAGGGGAGGAAGAGCCAAACCCGGCGTCATCTCGCACAAAGCCGCACTAATCAGTGCGCCCGAGCAGCGCAGGAATTTTATCACCTTAAGACAACTCCAGGCAGGTTTCTCCTTGTTAGTCCCACTGTTTATTAAACACCCGGGCAGGCCAGCAAAGCACGGGCGAGTCCGCTCTCCTCCAGTTCACAGGGTGGGGGGGGAGTGGGTTGGGCGATCGTTTTTGTCCTCCCCAGCTGCACAATGCCTGGCAGCTGAGACACGAGGTCCAGTTCCTGCAGCTTGGTGTATTTAACATCCCCGAGCCTTGAGGAACACCAGGAGTCTTTGCAGGGAACATCTCGCTCTCCATGCCATAGCCCACTGCTTTATGTCCTGGGGACGGTCACCCAAGGGCCAGCACCAGCCCCTGAGGACTGGAACCTGGGAACTCAAAACGTCCCTGCTCTCCCAAGCGAGACTGACAGGTCTCCAGCATCTCCCCTGCTGACCCTTCACAGACCAAGAGGGAGACTGGGGCTTGTTCACGAGTTGGATTGCAGGGGGATTAGCAATGATAATGCTGCTGATACCACAGCTGTCAGCAGCCCAGGGCCACAAGGTCAGCCATAAAAAGCCAGAATATCACCACAGACTCTGTGATAACCTACCATACCTGGCTCTCTGCCAAGAGGAGATAAGAGCATCTCAACAGCAATGACAGATGGGCCAGTGCACCTCCCCAGTCTCCTGACCACCTTAATTAGGTATGTCCAGAGCAGCCCATGGATGCACCGTGGGGAAGAGGAAAGCCCTGCAAGCCAGTGGGAAACCCTGCACCTCTCCAAAGCACCCGCAGAGCCAGCCTGGGTCCTCCTACAAGGGCCACACAAGGTTGCTGTCCACACAGCAGGCAGCTTGAAGCTCAAGGGAAGCCACACACCTTCCCCAGCCAGACAAGCTGGGGCACAGGAGGGAACTTTGAGATGCAGTTAGTTGCTGTCTCTGCTCCAAGGCTGGAGCCAGACCCTCCGCTTCTGCTCCATCAGCAGCTTTCTCTATCTGTGCTTTAGCAACGAGCAACAAGAATCACTTTCAAAACCCAGCTTGTTCTGAAAACAAAGCCTTCTTCACCGTCCCTCAGTGCTACAGAGCACAGCGAGCCCCAGCACCAGCACTCCCTCCAGCTAAAACACACTGGGATCCCAGTGCACACCAGTTCCTGGGTGCCAGCCACCAGCAGGTCCTCCCCTTGGCTCTCCCCTCACCTGCCATTCAGAAAAAGCCCAGGGGAGGAAGAGGATTTGTTAGCTCCAGTCGGGCCCGTTCCTGTCCAACAGGTTTGCTCTCCTGTCCCACATTGTTACTGTTCCCATGCAACCCCCCGTAGGCATCTTGGGGCACGTCCGGAAACGATTACGATCAGCTACAATAATGTTCGAGCAGCTCCAGAGCCCAGCCAGTGCAGAAAAACACCCTGTTCCTTCGTTTTATGAATGAGTAAACCCTTATGCTTTCTATAAATGTCAAGATAAATTACCTGTGGGCATTCCCCTCTCGGCACAAACAACCACTTTACTGCTGCAGCTTTTTAATGGAGACATCAACCCGAATTACTTTCTTTTCCTGCGGAGGTTGGGGGGGCGGATATCAAAGGAAGGGACAAGGATCATGCCTAGAGCTTCAAAGGTTTAACCTTCCCCACCCCACCTGCGAGCCTCCTGGAGGAAAAGCACCTTCATGGCCTCACAGAGCTGTCTTGGATGTGGGGGGGGGTTACAGGCAGCAGCATCCAGGGTCTCCAGTTGGCAGCAGAGCGCTTTGAGAGGAAGGCAGGCAGCCCAGAGAGCAGCAAAAAGCCAGCTCTTCTCAGAGGAGGACAACCAGTGGCTTCATCACAGCTCTGCACCCAAGTGGAAAACTCCTCTTCAGGTGACTCCAGGAGGACAACCAAAGCACTGTGACCATGGGCAAGGCTACAAGAGGGGCTCAGAGTGCCCAGCCTCAGGCACACAGCAATGAAGATGTGCAGGAGCCCCTCCAAGCACCCCACACCAGTCTCACCAGGGTCCATGATCTTACTGGCCACTGGTCCAGGACCGGGCAAGGAAACCACAGGTTTAAGCTTTGGGAAAACCCTTAGGGCTGTCACCTTTCCCACTGCAGGAACCAGAGGGCTCAGTGCCCCAGGAGAAGCCACCGTGTCCCAAAGACCCACTGAACCAAGGGGACCAGGCTGTCCTCCCCTCAGGCAGCCAGGGAGATGCCACATTCCGGTGATGGGCCATTCCCTCACCGCTGCTTGTTCCTTCCCCTCCCTACAGAGCTCAGGTTTGGTTTCCAAAACACCTTTGGAAGGGAAGCAGCTCCCTTTCCCAACCATGATTCACCAGCATCGATAAGGCATGTCTAAAAATACACAGAGATAGTGATCTCAGACACAGGTGTTGGCCTTTCTGGCACAGCAAGGGGAGAACGGGGAGATAACCAAACGTGCTCCATAACGTGAGCCCACATTTTTGGTTTAGAACCTGGGTATGGAAAGAAAGTCATAGCACCCAGGGCTGCTTGTAGCCCATGGGACAGGGCCAAGCTGGCCAAGGGCATCTCAAAGCCCTGCACCTCTCAGAGCTGGTTTCAACCAGCGTACCCAGAGCTTGCATCTCCGACTGGATCACTGCGGAAAAAATCCCAGCTGGGGGAAGGGACCTGGGAAAGAAAAAAAAAACCAACGAAAAAAACCTACCGAACAAACCTTCTCCAACACCATGGGCTTCCTTCAGGCCCTGACTTGTCAGGCAGGCTTGCTTTGGTACTGTAGCTTATCCAAACATCTTCATCTCTTTCATAAATCCAATCTCTCCTTATCAGCCATCAGGAGGAAATGCAGGAGCTTTAGCGACTGAAGTGTGGGGAAGAGCCCAGCTTTGATTAACCCACTTACTCCCCGGAGGTCACTCACAGTTCAATCACTGTGGATTCACATGCTCTCAATCACGTACTTGGAAGTCAGGCTGGAGGTGAGAGTTTTCTTTGCATTAAGGAGCGAGCAGGGGTAGGGAGGGGAGGGTCTGCAAATATTAATTTCAGAACTGCCAGTTCCCATGACTAATAGAAGGCTGTCAAAAAATGAGCAGCTCTTAAAGCCTCAGCTCCTGGAGCCATGGGAATAAACAAGAACCTCAACTTTCAGACATTTTCTTAAAAAAAAAAAAAAAAAGAACATTTCTGTAGCAACAGGGCTGCCAGGATGGGTTTGGTTTTGGCTTTTTTTTCCCCCCCAGGGTGACTGGAAGACACCCCGAAGGGCTGGCATTTGAAGGCAAATCAAAATTTCCCTTAGAAATAACTAGCATTGGTCTATATGCCCATCATTATTTATATATAAAAGCACGTGGAGCTGAAGAACTTTGTGGAGAAGCTGCTCTTGCAGCCAAGCGAGGACCCACCGAGCACGAGCAGCAACGGTATTTGCAAAGGGCCACGTTTTCAGTAGAAGGCTCCCAAGGCGTTGACTTCCTCCATCAGAACCAACATCCACTCCCACCGTGTGCTCAGGGAACCACCACGGGATTCGCGTCACTCCCCAGGTGAGGCTTCCAAACGCAAACCTCAGCGCGTAACCCGGGTAATAATTTGTGGTTTTGGCACTTCTCAACACAGGGCAACGCGCAGATTCCCACTGGAGAGACGCAGGCAGAACAACTCTTCCAAAAGGGGAGAAATAAATCAAAATTCCTAATTTTTGCTAGTCCACCCAGCAGAGCAGCCAGCCCCCTCCTGCCACAGCCCGAGGGGACAGGGCAGAGCAAACAGTCCGTATTTAGCACGGCGTTACCAGGCGGCAGCACTGGCATGTGGAGCGTGAGGAGGCACATTTCCCACACCCAGACATCCTGGCAGGACCCAGCTCGACACCCAGCCTTCCAGGATGTGGCCAGAGAGACAACGCCGCTTGCCCAAGGGCAAACGGGAGCCTGGGGCAGTGGAAATGGTGACGCTGGTGTTTGGCAGCACCTCAGGGCATCCCTCGGGCAGCTTTGCCCTAAGCAGCAGCTGCTCCTGTTTGCACATCCCCAGCATTAGCTGGGGATCTGGGGCCACCTGGTTTTGCAGGGTGTGGTGGCATCCTTCCCACCGCTCTGTCACCATAATGGCCATGGCATGTCCCACCACTCTGAACCAGGATGCAGAGATGAAGCATTTTCCCCACCATCACCTGCATCATTCTCCAACATCCCCCCCCCCAGTCATTTATGGTCACTTGCCTTGATCCAGCCCTAGGTTATGGGGAGGGGGGTGTCAGGGACACCAAAGTTTCTGTCCTCTGCATTCATCAAGTGCTTCTCTCTCTCCCAGGAAGAGCTTCTCTCATTTCCACCACCCTCTGCAGCAACTGGAAGTTCACTTTTCCATACAGAGCAAGAGGGAGGGTTTTCCCACAAGCATTCCAATCAGCCCAAGATACTGAAGAGACTGACATCCCATCCAAAACCAGAGTGGAAAGTGCCCTGCTGGGAGCAGAGCCCGGGTAGCACAACTGGGGGGCAGGAGGGTCCTCCCTGGCCAAGCTCACTGCCACACACAGCGCCCTGCAGCTGTTTGCAGAGGGACCATGATGGGAAGGAGGAGGAGAACGAAGCCTACAGCGACAGCCATAAAAAGACCACGGTTTAGAGCTTCCCAACATGCACCTGCCTATCTCAGGCACGGTGGGGAAAGGCTCTTTTGATGATTTTCTCCTGCTCCTTCTCAGTTTTCAGATACTCCATCAGAATGCCACCAAACCCAAAGCCACGTTTTCTGCTCCAGAACCTCTGGACTGAAATAGCCAACAGTCAGCACTCAAAAAGCTAGTGCAGGATGTCCCACAAATGCAAATTCCAACAGCCCAGCAGGAAGCAGAGGCATATGCAGGAGCTGCTTGGCCTGCCAGCAAACACCCTCCAGTTCAGACCAAGAACCTGCTAGCACAAAGCTTCGGAAATAGAAAAGCCGCTGTGAAGGGAAGAGGAAGGATCCCACTCTCAGGCTGTCCGAGGGCATCGAGCACATGAGCTTGACAGCAAGGTCTAAGCAAGGAGGAGGTGAGCCCCCTCTGCCAGGGCTGGCCAGGCTTGTCAGCAAACCCAGTGCTGGGGACAAACACAGCTGGGAGAAAAGGGAAGCAGCAAACTGGAGCTGAAACCAGGCTGCTCATTCCTCCCGACAGCTCCCTAACAGACCACAGAAAGATATCTTTGGGGAGCAGGGAGCAAACGCATCACCTGAGGCACCTCAAAGTGCACAGAAGCAGGATACCTAAGAGAGCAGAGGAGCTGGGCCGGATTAGATGGCCAGATAGGTCTTTTCCTAGATTTAATCTCTCTAATTCATTGTCATTCCCACAATAATGCTCTGTGTTTTTAATTAAGTAAACCACAATATCATTTCAAGGAGAGGGATGAACAAAGGGCTGGCGTGCTCTCAGCAGAGCTGACGGGTATTTCCAGCTCCCAGCTGGATGGTGATACTGGAGACACAAGTTGCTGAAAACCTGGCAGGTAGCTTTTCCAAAGGAGCTTTCCCTCAGTGCCCACATAGTCCAGCCTGGAAGCTCCTCTGGGTGAGCCTTGGGAAGCTGAGGACAATCCATTTGGTGAAGGCCATCAGCATCACCTCACGTTACTGAAGTGAGCTCCAAGACACAGTACTAAGCACAGAGGACAACACACCCAAGACAAGAGGGCCACTGGAAGCTTCTCACCCACCGTATCTCTAAATCCTTGAGATGGGCAACCTGAAAACACTGGTGGAAAATTCCACCATCCCCCTTTCCATCTCACTCAGACAGCAGTAGGGAAGAATTGCACATACTGGCTTCTCTCTGCCTGTATGCAGAGCTCCCCTGGGCTCCTCTGCGAGCTGGGCGCACTGCAGGGGACCATGGATCCCAGCCTGGGGATTCAGCAGCATCTTCACCTTGTGCACACACCACAGCAACAGTCAAATGGACATCAAGAAGCCCTCAGCCCGGCCACTCGCTCCCTGCTATCGTTATCCTCAGAAAGCCAGCCAACCTTCGCACTCCTCATCCCAAACCCCTTCCTCCAGCCCACCAAAGGGGCATGGGGTCTTCAAAAATCCATGTTTTTCTTTAAAAAAAAGGGAAGGGGGGGGAAGTCCAGAAACATTTCTTCATTCTTCAGGAATGATTAATTATCTGCCTTGGCAGAGTGTAAAATACCTCACTAGCGCTGTAGGCTGGGCTGAATTATGGAGTGAGAGCGCTCTGAAAGCTCCCCCCCCCCCCCCCCCCCCCCCCTACCCCGCGGGGGGGGGCGCAACCGAAATAAAACGGGGGCGGGCCGAAAGGCAAACGACCAACACCCCCTTTGTA
>JAAGNO010015206.1:2873-22946 GCA_033439905.1 Ceryle rudis
CAGAAGACATCTTGGTTTTGACCAAAACAAACAAAACCAAACACCTTCCACCGCCCCCCCCCCCAGAGTTGTCCAAGAAAATCTACCTACCACCCCCCCCCCCCTCCCCTGAAGGGAGCAGTTCTCCAGCACTTCTGACCTTTCCAAGCCCTCAAAACACTGTGCAGAGCAGTTACAGAAGAACAAAACCCATAAGGACTCATTAAAAAATAGAAATGTATACAGACAAGTTTCCTACCAACACATGCCAAGAACAGAGGTCACATCAGCACATTGACCTCTCTGTTTCCAAGTAGGACAGAGGATCTCCCCCAGCACCCTCCTCTCCAGGTCAGCAGTTTCAGTACGAAGCCTTCATGGCCCAGGCCAGGGCAAGGCAGAACATCCCCAGGTTTGTCTGTGGGTCTCTCCAACCCACAGAGCCCTGCAGCAGCAGGAAGGTGGTTAGATGATGAACATGCAGCCACCCACCAGCAACATGGGCCAGAGCTGCCCTGGGCACACTTTTTCCTCCAGGAAACTCTCGAAACTACACCAGGCATAGCACTGCTCCAGGTTCCTTCTCCTTGAGGTGCATCCAAGTAGTGCAGTTCCACCTGAGGTCAAAGCCCAACAGCAGCAGCAACTGCAGAGCTCTAGGCAGGCCAGAAGAGAAGAAAACTTTATTCTGCCTGGAAATAGGAGGAAGGAGGGGTAAGATGAAGGGGGTAAATCAGACTAGGCATCAGCCACAGGCTCGGTCTCCTCTTGGCTTGCTTCAAGGCCAGGATTCTCCTCAGGGCAGCTCATCTCACCCACAGTGCAGCATCGGTGCTCTGCAAATAGCCCCTGCGGAGCAGTGGTTGCCACTGCTGGATGGCAGGCTGTGGGCAAGCATGCTCTGCCCCACAACCACCACCCAGCCACTCCCCACTCTCACTGCAGGAAACTGTCCAGTTTGGCTTGGCTGCTGCTGCAGGAAGACATGGAGGGAGCTGCTGGCCTGGAGACATTCTTCTTCTTGTTCCTCACTGCTAGTGGATGGATTTCTGACAGGTTTGTCTGGAGGTAAAACTGTCAAGGAATGTGCAGACCAAGGCCTTGGGTACACAAGGGATTCAATATCTGCTGCAGAGCAGCCTGAACCACAGCCCAGGGACCTAGCCATCCATTAGCACCCCAAAAAACCTCCCTGAAGTACAGGCTGGGCTTTGCCTCCCAACTCACAGTAGCATTGCTCAGGTGTGCTCCTGTCCTACAAGTCAAGGAATGTTTCTCACAAGCACAGAAGCTACCTGCTGGCACACAAACCAGCATTTAAGCTTATCCATCACCACTTCAAGATCTACTCCACATGTCAGAGGCAGGACACTGTATAAGGAAAGGTGCAGCAGCCAGAGCCTGCAGCCTCCCAAGATGGGCCCACCCCAAGGAAAGAGCCCTTGGAGCAGCAAGTCCCTTTGAACTCACATAGCATCAGACAAATCTTCAGACACACAGAAGGCACAGTAACTAAATGTCACTGAACTGTAATCACTGAGCTCTGATAATGGTCTCAGCAAGTCCAGGTAATTGATGCCTTTTTTGAGATTAGACTTGCTCAGAATCAGCGAGAAACCTGATGGTTCCTTGAGGGTCCTAGCTCATTTGCTGTTGACTGGTGGGCAGGACTCCCCAGGATGGCTGAGACCAAAGAGGAAGAACAGAGGTGAGGTCCCCACAGCATCAGTACTGCCATGCAAGCTGAAGGAAAGGATACAGGCTGTATGAACTTTGTTCTGCCTCCCAAGCCATCATACCCCATCCTCACCTAGGAAAGAGAAAGAAATGAGCCTGGAGCAGCAGCACAGAGCCTGAGGAATACAAGGAAAACACCTAAAGTTCCAAGGAGGTGGAAGAATGGGCCATGGAGGGCCATTTAGTGTGCTGCCAGGAAGGGAACAAGCATCTACCATCCCTGGAGCTCTGCAGGACTGAGAAGAAGCCAGGTCATGCTCCAAGATTTATTTTCCATACATTGCATTTGCTTCCTCCTGTAGGATCACTTCAGGACAGAGGTGAGCAGTGCCAGCCCTTGACAAGCTCACCAACTGGACAGTCATACTTACAGTGCCTGTGTTCTTGTGGGGACCCGGCAAGCTAGCCGAAGATGGCTTCTTGGAGAGAACAGAGTTCCTGATGAATGCTGGCAACAGTCCTTTAAGAGCATCATCCTCCAGATCATCTGCCCAGTTCTGTCCCACAAAATAACAAAAGCCCTTTCACCAGCATGATCTGCTGAATTTATTCCACACATAGGGAGCACTAATAACAGACAGCTATTTAGGGTAATGGTTACTGCTGTGCCACGTCAGGCCAAAGAACAGCAGCTCCAAGGCTCCCACCAGAGCTCATGTGGAACAGTGCCTGGGAGGCAGGACACTGCACTGATCAAGGCTGGGAGAACAGCCCCTCAGCTAACCCCTACAGCCCTCACAGTCAGCCCCATGGTGTGTTTGCCAAGCACACTGGAGGCAGGAGAATAGGCAAGAAGCGTGTGGGTCCCCACCCTCCCTCTCCTGCCCAGTTCCAGGAGGCCTGAGACAGCAACAATGCATTTCTACAGGACTGTCAAGCAAAGCACTTTGAAGCATGTACTGTGATTCTCTAGATGGGCCCATCTATGGGCAACTGCATCTCCTACATGGAGCAAATGGGCCCTTTATCCCAGGCTTATTAACAGCAAAATCAAAGAGACAACACAGAAAAATCAAGACTCATCCTTTTACCTCCACTGTTTCCCTCAGAACTTTCTTCGCCACATTTACCACAGGAGGCCTGTAAGAAGCCCAAGGAGCAAATCATCAGAGATTTATTATTGAAGTGGAGCTGGCAAGGACAAAGCCAAACAAATGACGAAGAAACTTGCATCACGACATCAGGCAGTGGGAGAGCTATCTGATCTCACACAGCAACTTCCAAAGAAGCGAGACTTTGATTTCCTTTAGAAGCAGAAAGAGAAGGGAAAACTCACGGCTTTTTATCAAGCTTCTGCCTTTTTGCAAGGCTGCAGAGAGATCTGCAAGGCTCATGTTCAGGTGTGTCCACATCAAAAGTAGCATCTAGATTGATCTCATTGCTGTGGGTCGAGCAGTGGAGCTTCGGTTGCTGCAGTTCCACAGGAGCAGGGCTGCAAGGCCACACAAAGCATTAGCCATCAGGGGCCACCACATGCCACCCAGCAGACGAGAGGAAAACAGAGCTGCACACTTCTTGAGTGAGTTGCAGAGTAGCAGTGAGGCCAAGATCAGAGCGCCACTCTGCTTGTGAGTCAGAGAAAGGACAATCCAAATCCCAGAGTCTATAGCCAGCACCCAAAACCACGGCTCACCCTCAAATGGCCTGTGCTATAACAGCAGCATGCAGGGATACACAACAACACACTGCTGCACTGTGCACACAGTCCAGCTTGCTGGGTTGGGGGAATATCACGGGCTCCTCCCAAGAAAGGGATTGATAAAAAATGTGACAGATGCCATTTTTCAGGCTAGGTTCCTCTGCTTGGCTAAGATCTGCAGTCCCCATGCACAAGGGCACTTACTGAAAGGCCAACTCTAAGGCAACAAAAAAAGCAGCTTTCGGGGTATTTCCCTGGCAGGACGTAGTGATATTTTGTCAAATCCTAGTCTGTTCTTCCATCCCATCCTGACCCAAACCCTCCAAAATACATGTTTTGTCCAGGTAAACCAAACACCACCTTGTCAGCAACAAGAAAAAAAGAAAAAACCAACCCATCCAACCAAAAAAAACCACCCAAAAACCACAAGACAACAACAAAACCAACCACACAAACAACGAACTAGGGGCAAAACAACCACACTACTGCAATGCCTGCCAGACTAGTACATCTCTACCTCCCCAGCTAGTTAACCTGCCAACTCTTACTCTGGACCTGCCATCTCCATCCCATCTCTATCCTTGGCCAGTAACTGAGGCTGCACCTCACTAACCTTTCAAAGACCAGGCGACTGAGTGTCTCTCTGGTTACAGATGGGACCTTCAGAGTATCCTGCAGGATGTCTATTTTCTTCTTCAGACTCTGGAGGGAAAAAGCAGAGAGCAAGAAAATGAAAGATTTAGGAGCAGATGCTGTGCCCCTTTTCCATAAATTAGGATCAGGGACAGCTCAGATAAGAGATGTAAGGTGGGCTGGGTGACCTAGTCAATGGGCAAGAGCCAGCACAACTCCTGGCTTTGCAGCTGCAGGCCATGGCCAGCTGCCAGTTACTGCAGACCGAGGAATTATATTCTCACCAAGATCTCCTTGTCTGCATTCTTCAGATCCTTCTGGGAACTTTTTAACTCCTCCTTTGTCTTCTCCAACTCTGAAACCATTTTCTGCAGCTGCAGAACACCCCCCCCCCAAACAGCAGAGCAGTGGTTACCACAGGCAGGTAAGGCAGACTGCAGATCTCCCGTGACAGCAGCATGCTCTGCAGCACATGCTACTTTCCCGTTTTAGGGCTCAGTCTTCCTGTCTGACCAGTCTCTCCCCTATCAGAGACCGAATGCCTGCCCATTTCCTCAAGCTGCCTGCAGAGGGATCTCCAGGGCTGCTTGGCCAACATAATCCTTCCCAGAGCGTTTATGGTGATGGCTTTTCTCTGCTCTAACACTTGGTGGCTGCATTCTGAATTCCTGCAGGACTCCGGACACACCAGAGCACAGGAATTACAAACCACAGGCTGGAGGATGGTTGTGCATCAGCACGACTGGCACACAGACAAGCCTGACTCAATAGGGAAGCATGCCAGGAGCAGGGGTTGAGAAGTGGACTGCTCCCACATCAAAGACCTTGGTGGGTTCAGGAGCCCGGGCCAACCCACAAAGTGTCGGTAGAGTCAGCTCTCCATCAACCAAGCCTGGAGCCCCAAGTGCACTGACTCGCATCCTCTTGACGCAAGCTGGTGACTGCAGCTCATCACTAACTCAGCCAGAAGCAGCCCAGTTCCAGCACCAGCACTTTGTGAGGGGTTTAACACCCTTGGGGAGCAGCACAGCAATCCGAGATCCTCCTTCTCCATTTGAGGGGACAACAGCAGCTGAGTAACAAAAATAGACTGAATCCACCCACAGTCTCTCACTTTGTGTGCTTGGACATGGGGATGCTCCAGGGAACACCGGCACCTTGGAGAGCAGGGCTACAGGCACACACTTTTCATGGGGACTTGCTACCAGAACTGACAGAAAGCAATTCCTGACCTGACCCAACAGACCCCAGCCACGCCTGAAACAGGGGGATCACAGCAAGAGAGACATGTCAGAAGCTTCAGGCTCTGCACCAGGTCAGGACCAGCCCAGGCAGGCTCTGTGCAGAGACACCTGCATGTCCTCACTGTGCTTTGGGAAGCTCTCCTGCCT
Organism: Ceryle rudis; assembly: GCA_033439905.1. NCBI lineage: Eukaryota > Metazoa > Chordata > Aves > Coraciiformes > Cerylidae > Ceryle > Ceryle rudis. The sequence goes on from JAAGNO010015206.1 coordinate 8,253, forward strand.
GGGCACAGCATTATGGGGGAGCCATGGCCCAGTTCAGTCAGCTGAAGGCACAAAGCTGGGTATGACTGTGGTTGGTCCAAGCCAGGGCTAAGCCCCGCTCAAGAGGTGCTGCCTCCAAACCCCTTCCCAGATTTCTTAGGGGCATGAATCTGCAGCAGGAGGGGCTGGCAGCTGAGCTAGTGCACTCTCGGCAGTGAGGCAGGATGAAGGCAGTGCTGCTTCCAGAACTCAGTGGCAACAGTGCAGCACCTGCACACTGTTGCCTTCCAGTCCAGGCTCTCTGATGAACTCTAGCTGGCTCTGCACATGCTGCCCCACCAGTGACCCCAGAGACAGCATACCTGACAGGAATCTGTGAGCTGCTCGCTCACCACAGCATAACACCCTGGCCCAGAAACCCCAGCATAACACTTCCACACCACCCATACCACTCCAGTAGTGCTCAGTGTGGGAGGGGAAACACTGCAGAAGGCTTGGGCCACAGCTATGGACAGGGATCTACAGACCAGATGTTACCCTGAAAACTCTCACTCGCCCTTTACCTTGCCATTGGCAGAAAACATCTCTTTCTTCAGCTTCTCTGTCATCTCACTAGACATCTTCCAGGCCTCCTTCAAGTTTTCATATTCCCTGCAAAGAGACCATAAGAGTCATGCTGTTTGCAAGAGGATTGAGCTAGAACTTCTCAGAGACAAGAAAAGACCCCTAAATTGAAGCTCTGCAAATACAGAGGCACAAGAAAAAAATGCAGGAGACAAAGCCCTCTAGGGAACAGAGCTAAGTGTACCAACACTGACAAGTGTGCCACACCGTGGATTAAGAAAAAAGCTGCATGGTACACCATGCCTGAGAACAGAGCCCAGACAGATTTCACCATCAAAATGGAAACTGCATCAAGAGATATTTCAGTTGCCAGTGGAAGAGACAGACAGAGAACAGAGCAGCCTCCATGCTGGCAGCAAACAGGGGACTTTTCTTTAAGTGACTTTTCAGAGACTGCACACTATTGGCCATGCACATTCATTCCCAATTACACCACAGGGACACTTGCCTCATTACAGCTTTGTATCAAAGCTGCAATTATTCAGCTGCCATCCCAACAGACCCCAAAAAAAAAAAAAGCTGTGGTTTTGCCCAGCAGGACCAGATGGATTTCCAGGTAGGGGAAGGCAGCACTGCAGAGTCACCCTGCCAGAGAATGCTTGAGGCCACAGCTGCACAGTGCTCTGCAGCAGAGGTACAACTGGAGCCCCTCATCCACCCACTTGCCCCCAGGCATGAGAGGGGAATGGAGGGAATGATCATCAGCACCTCATAGGTGCACTGACAACTCTGGAGACAGTTCCCATGGTGACACACATGTCACTACAGTGACAACAGGAATACTTCAGTGTGACAGGCTCCAATCTATGTCCCCAGGATCTGTCAGTCACAACCCAGTGGAGGCCCAAACAGGCAGCGAGAGCCCCAGAGAGCCTGTGTGCCTACTGGCACTTGGCTGAGGGTTCTCCCTGGGCACACCTGGGACAGCACAAGCCGGCTGTGCTGAGCCCACAGCACCTACTTTTTCAGCGAGACGCAGTAGATCGCAAGCTGCTCCACTGCTGCCTGCCCGACTCCCATCTCTCTGATCATCTCTTCAACTTCAGGGCGCTGGCTCTGAAGCAACAGCTCAATCCTGCACCAAAAAAAAACCAAAACAAAACAACCCTACCCTCAGCTCATGAGTCACAAACAGTGCTGGGAAAGAGACTGGAGCCCTACTTCCCCCCCAAGGAGCTGTTGAGCCTAAGCTCCTGCTGTAGGTCCTCTGGATGTCAAGGGGGAAGACAACTGCTCCACAAGAAGAGCTTTTTGTGAGGGAAGAATAACATTACATATACAGACTAGAGAAGGGGTAACTGTACACACACACAGCACATGGGGCCAACATCGCTGCTCTTGGGCCCTATAGCCCTGCGCCTGACTGCATTCCTGGGCTGGAATTCTGCCCCAGTTGGCCTCTGGTAAGAGGAAAGGTGCACATAGGGCACCAGAGATGAAGCCAGAGTGCACACAGTGCCATGTCTTAGAACCATAGAATCGTTTTGGTTGGAAAAGACCATTAAGATCATTGAGTCCAACCATTAACCCAGCACTGCCAGGGAACCACTAAACCATGTCACACACATCTCCATGGCTGTTAAACTCCTCCAGGTGCAACTGACTCCATCACTGCCCTGGGCAGCTTGGGCCAGGGCTTAACAACCCTTTCAGGGAACAAATTTTTCTTAACATCCAATGTAAACCACCCCTAGCACAACCTGAGGCCATTTCCTCTTGCCCTATCTATTGTCCCTAAAGGAGCAAGGCTGTTTAGGCAGAGTAGCCATCTGGAAATATTACAGGAGCAAGAGCAGAGACAGGCAAGGGCCAGCCTGTTAATGCAGCAGTTTCCAACCTTATGGGGGTAAGATGACCCAGCATGTGGAGGTGGATGTTACAGCAGGACCTCTCCCCCTCCCTTTTTGAGAAGGGGAGAGGCACACAGCCCAGTTTGCAAGGCCCAGGAGCACCCAGGATCTCACCGCTCCATGGTTCTCAGCTTGTTTCGCAGGCGGCGAGCCTCTTCTTTTGAATTTCTGTTATCCTCCTGCTGCTGCTCCAGGAATTTCATCTGCTTCTGCCGGGAAGCAAGTGCACACAGACCATTAGGGAGGCTCCAGGGATTGTTAGAGAAACATCCTGGCTTATACACACATCAGACAGCTGGGAGCATACATTGGCTTTTAATGCTATCACCACCTCAGCAGCCCAGGATTACAGCAAGTTTAGCTCCCTCCCCACTGCACCCTGAGCTCCACTCCTTGCAAGTGCAGCAGAGTCTCAACGCTCATTGCAACATGAGTCTGGTGCTGAAACCACGTCAGAGATGCCTTTCTGCTGGGAGCAGGAACATCTGGGGGGCTGTGCAGTACCCTGTCCACAGCAACCATTTGATTTTTCAAAAGCAAAGGAGTCCACAGCAAGCAAACCTTGCTATCACTTTCTCCTCCGTGCACAGATGATCCTTTTGATCTAGCTTACCCCTTCTTGCCATTAGCTGCTGAGAGCATAGATAGGAATACAGAGTTGGTCTCTTTGGGGAGACTTCAGCCAAGGCAGCCATCCACCTAGGCATTCCTCTCACTGGCCTGGAAAGGCTGCAAGCCTCTGGCAGCCACCACCTCTCCACGCTCTCCAGTAGCAGGCAGCAGTAACAGAGAGCCACAGCTGAGCTGAAAAAGCAGAGATCTGCAGTGTGGCAGAGGACAAGGGAAAGCTGGCTTGAATTAGCACCATTCCAATGCATCTGTGTGGTCTAGGTTTAGACTGGACACTGCACATAGCACCTTCAAAAAGCTCTGGGTCTGCTTTCAGCACAACACTGACTCCGGGGAGAGGTTTGGCCAAAGACTGTCACCTTGCAAAACTCTCTTCCACAGAAGTTAAAGGATTTTAGCTGCTTCTTGCCAGAGAGCAAACAGATGAGAAACTGCTCAGACTTTGCAGAGGGGATAGTGTTGCCGGCTCACGTGTTGCTCTTGCTTAAGCAGAGCCCATCTCTGGATCTTCCTAAGCAGAGCTCTCTACTTCAGCTCCCCAAAGCAGTGTTTTGTGACAGGTTGAAGCAGAATCCCTTGCCTCAGAAAGTCTGAAAAAGCAGCAAACTCTCACACAGAGGTTCAGCAGCAGCTGACAGCACTAGCAGAAAACAGGAACGACTTGCAGTCTGTGGGCTTGACCTGCACATCACAGATAGTTAAGCCTGTATTTTCACTGCAGAAGTTTAGTGCTTTAATCTTTAATGATACAGTATAAGACAGTGCTTGGCATGCCTCTGGAAAATGCTGTACACCACAGAAAAGATACCTCCAGGTCCCTAATCCTTCTCCCTGCCCAGCTTTCATCAAAAAGACTTAAGCATACAAATGCTCTGGTTTTACAACAGGCAAGATAACCACAGAGCCTCCTCCTGAGGTGCTGAGGCAGGAAAGCCAGCACAGAGACATTGAGTTGAGCAGCAAGCACCATCTTCCACCGTCACAATTGTTTCTGCAGAAACAGGGAGCATCAGAGATACCCTGCCACTGGTACGCCCAAGATCCCAAGAGAAACTCTGGCATGGCATAGACCCAGGCTGCACTTTACAACCAAGCAGATTGGATATAATCCTGTGGTCAGGCTAAACAAGTTGTGCTGGACCCCAGCAAGGCCTCTCTGGCATTAATTCCTTGCTTTACCTCTTCTGCCCTGTGACAGCACCCCATTGCTAGTGTCAGGTAGACTCTGACACTGGTAGCTCTCAGGAAGAGCCCAGCTGCAGATGGCTTGCATAAAGACAACCCCATAACCCATCTACAAACTCCCCCAGGGCCACCTGGCCTTGCAGGTCAAGGAACATGACGCAAGGATCGTGTTTAAACCATTGGGTCAGACCTGTAGTCCAAGAGGCAGAGATCTTGGGAAGTGCAGTTGACCCCTACCCTGCCTTTCAGTCTGCAGCTCCACAACCCCACCTGCCTGAACCCCACTTTCTTGTGACAGGCACATCATCTTCACACAGGAGAGGCTGCCCAGCCCAGCCCACCGCTAAGGTACAGTCACTCTGCTTACTACAAGACACCCCAACAAAGCAGCTCCTGCTCTTACCCTGTTCCACTTGCTGTTTACGCACAGTAAATGACTGCATCCTGAGTCACTGCACGCTGAAACACAACAGGAATATTTGATCCCTGGACTTCACACATTACTAACCCAACCAAATGAAAGCCCTGGCAACAGCACAGAGACAGAAGAGTTAGCTGGATCAAATCCTACTCAGCTGAAGCTTGCAACTCCCCCTCCATATATTTCAGTTTGATTTCTCCTCCAGTCAAACTAAGAAACTAATTTTCCTTGAATCCCGCCTGGCCTAAACCCATTTCAGAAGAACATTCTACCGCAGGGAGCCAGTGTTTCAGCAATGGGGCACTGGGGCCAGTTCCCGCTCCCAGTTCATGCTGCTACCTTTATGATCAGCACTGCCACTTCATTAGCAAGGCTAAGCCAGCATCCCTCAGGCTGAGCTAGTGTCTCTCCCCCACCACAGCCACCTCTGCCTTGGGCACACAGCCACAGGCCTGGCTTTAATGTCTCTGAATCATCCCCACATGGAATGCACTCAGGACCCCGAGACCAGTGACACCACTTGCTTCAGGTTAATAAAACCAAAATGAAAACCTAACGCCACTGCCCTCCTGTCATTCAGGGATCAAGGAGACAGGAGTCTAGAGGCACCAGATGCAAAATCACACCAGCACAAACTCTTTATTAGCAGGGTCTGCAGAGACCTTCAACAGAACGAAGCCTGACTGTGCACTGCTTAGTGATGAAGTCCTGCTGGGGATGGGAAAGGTACCTTGAGAGAGGAACACAGCATCTCTGTCTCTTCCACCGCCTTCTGGAGTGACTCTATAGTGGCATTGCGCACATCCAGAGTGTCCCTCAGCCCATCCACAACAGCCTGGCATTCCTGCTTTTCTTTTTCTGGAAAAGAAAAAAAAAAAAGAAAAGGTCATGGCCCATTAGCCCAGAGTTCAGCTGCCCCACAGCAACAGGAGTACAAACAAACACTGCTTGCAGTCTCAGGCTACCAGCTGCTTGGAGTTGGTCATTCCTGCAGAGAGCCATTTCCCTAAGCACTGTCTACACCAGGGTCTGCACTGAGCAATTTGCTTTTCCCAGTGCCAGCAGGCTTCAAGATTTTCTTTACTAAAGATAACAAGTTCCCTTTAATAGCTTTACTGTGCCAGCCCTGCTAGCATTAAGCTGATGCATCTTAACTCTTGCTTGCTCTCACAGCCAGGCTTAGCACAGGGAAAACTGTTCTCAAGTCACACCAAGCTGTGGCAGAGCTGGAGAGGCGAGCCCCAAGGCTGCCCCCTCCCCATGGAGCCTTACATGCAGGCAAGCCCTTCGGGGCTGTCAAGCGGTGATCTGCCAGGTGGCTCCATCACCACACTGCTGCACCTACCCTCACTGTGGCACTGATGGCAAAGGGCAAGAGGCAGTAAAGCAGAGCTCTGATGGGTACTGGGGACTTCATAGGACATGCCACAGCTTCAGCAGATTCCCCAGAGTGCCCACTTTTTGCAGGTCACAAAGCCCTTAAGTCCTGCAGCCCTTTCCCAAGCAGACAATCCAGGAACAAAGCAGGTGCCTCTGATGACCAGAGAGAAGGTGGTGGAAAACACCACCAGATTTCAATATGCTTTGTCAAGACAAGGGAAGAACACCTCACAAAGCAATACCATCATCAGGAGCTGACAGACAGGCAGGAAACAGGCAGCATCACTGAAAAGCTCAAATCAGTTGGGCAGCAAGGGAAATCAGCAACCCCTCTGACTAACCCTGCTGAGAGCAGGGTAAAGTTCTCATCTCAGCATCTTCCATCTTTGCTAAAACCATCCATGGCTCCTCCCTGACCATAGTGGAGACCTGATCGGTGCCCTTCCTAAAAGCTTTTTCCCCATCTCAAATTGTATCACCACATCACATGGAAGCATGACCTGCAGTGCAGCTTCAGGGCTCAGACAGCAAGAGAGACACATGGGACAGGAGAAAGAAACACATCCCAGCAGAAGCACACAGGCAGCTGGAGAAACATTTCTTTCTTAGCAAAGCATTTTTTTTTTTTCCACCATTGATCTGAATAACCCTTCCTCACCAGAGCCTGGAGATGGTCCACTGTGTTTGCAGGGACTCCACATCCACCAAAAGAGTTAGGGCTTACCCCTCCTCCATTCCCAGCTGCCCAGAGGCAGATGGCAGGGGTCAAACCTCCCCATGCTGTGGGAATAAGTTTCCAGCTCATTCAGCATGCCTCCCACAGCGCCTGCTGGGAACTCAGCACCTCTAGAGCCATTTGCAAGCTGATCAGAGACTGGCAATTGCGCAGCTCCTCTACAGCACACAGCACTCCAAGTGAAGAATTTATACACAAGAACCACCAGAGAGCAGAGTGCCCACAGCAAAAGAGGCTGGAGGTGGGAAGGAGCTTCTCATTTCCAACATGAAATGAGAATGGGACAGGGAATGTCAAATCCAACCTCTACTCACCAGAAGCTGAGAAGATGAGCAGGCCTTCAAGCAGTTTTTCTTGGATAACATCCTAGCAAGAATCCCAGCCACCCTCGCCAAAAGATCTGGCTCTCTACCAAGTCACTAAACTCAACCAAGCTGGCAAGAATACAGGCCTCAGAATAGAGACGTGCAGACTGTCCAATTTTGCTCTCAGGCTAAGGACTGAATCCTCAATCTACTGGCTATTCATGTCTGTCTCGTGCACGCAGGGAAGGCAGAGGAAAGACAACTCTCAGGGCGTGGGTGAGCCCCCAGCATTCTTTAAAGTCATCCCCCCCTTCTGCTACCGTGTCTTCGGATTTCTGTCACTCAGACTGACATTTTCCTTTCGTTGCTCATGACTCATGTTCTGATGACAGGCTGCCTACAGACGATGCTTAAAACCCAACGACAAGTCTCCAGGGCTTTTGCTTTTCCTGCCTCTCTCAAACATCCTCTAAAATTAAAGATGGGAAAATGGAAGCACACGCACACCCTGAACTCCGTATGCTCTTCGAGCAACACATGTGGCACTGCAACAGACAAACAAATCCAGAGCCTTCCCACTTCTGCTTGGGCACCACTTTCCCCCCGCTCAGTTGTTAGAGGGAACAAGCCTTTGCCATACGCAGCTGTCAGCTTCCTAGTCAACAAACTAGGTTAGCTTTCAGGAAGCCTGCTCCAGGTATAAATGTGCTGTACTTTTGTAGCTTGTGATTAGGAAAAGGAGAAAAAAATTGTGTATTTGTCTCTAAACTTGCAGAGAACTCCCCAGCTACAGCAAAGCTGAGCCAGGCCACAGTCTCTGGCTCTGTCATACAAGCTTTGTGAAGCTTTGAGTGGTCTCACCTCAAAAAAAGCTCTGAAGAAGCAACTCTGGCAAGACACTTTGCAGCCTGCAAAGGGGTTCATCAGGCCTGGGCAAGCCACCTCACACAGACAGAGCCCAGGACCCACAGACCGTGGGCTGCCGATCACCTGCAGGAAGCTGGAACTCACCTTTCACAGACAGCTGAGCCTTCACCTTGTCCAGTTCATTCTGAAACACAACACAGAAAACCCAATTAGGAAACACTCTGCAGAGGAGCTTTCACCAGATCTTAGAAGGACTCAAGGAGTTTCTCAGCAGGACATTTGCACCAGCTAGGTCCTAAGAAGGGAATATGGCAACAATAAGCACCAAGGACTATTGCAGGGAATGCAAAGAGCACCTCCAACTGGCATTCTTCAGGGGGAGAAGATCCCAGTTTCATCATAGCCTTGTCAACCTTGTGTTTCTCACACTGTCAGTCATCTTGTTTGAGCTGAATAATTTTGGAAAGTTCTCAGGGAAACACAGGAAATCAGACAGGAACAATTTTTATAACATTTTATCTAAACAAGGCAATAATGCAGGGAAGTCGCCAGACTAAGCTGATTGAGAGTTGCTCTGAACTGAAGTGAACTTCAGTTAGGCGCAGGTGGAAGACAGGAAGGCATGTCCAAATGTCTGGAAAGGTAACCATGAATATGATCCAAAGGCACCAGCTAGCATTCTGGTGGACACTCAAGACACTGCAGTTCAGGATGCAGAGTCAACAGCTCAGCCAAATGGCCATAAACAGGCCACGAGTAAACCAATCCCCAACAAACTGAGGACACATAACATCTCTTGGGTGCCACAAGGCTCTGGGGAAGGTCGAATGCTTTTAATGCCTTCATTAAGGATGAAGGAGGAGCAAATGCCCCATAGTTTAAAGAATAGATAATAAAGTGATATGATTTACAAACACTGACAAATAGTCAAAAGAAATTTAGGTGGGTTTGGATTTAGTTTGGGTTTTTTTGTGGGCTTTTTTTGGTGGTTTTTGGTTTGGGGTTTTTTTGTTTTTTTTTTTTTGTTATGAGCATGGTTGGACTCTGATCTAGGAGGTCCTTTCCAACCATGAATATTCTGTGATTCTGTGAAGTGTAGAGAGGTTACAAAGAGAGGCTCTCTATAAATAATATATGATAAAAAAAATAGAGCAAGAGAGAGAGATACGGGAAAAAGTCAACAGAACACGACTTAAAAAGCTGTGTTGGAGAACTGCAGAGGAAAGCACATAACAAGTCAGGCAGGAACTGCAGTGGAATAAAACCACAATAAAATGCCAAACACAGTACTGAAGCAGAGCACACAAATCTGTGCAAGCCGGAACGCTACATGAAAATCTGAGCTGAGAATAGCACTGCCAGTGACCACAGATCTGGCGGGACCAGAGCAAAGCTCTGCTAGCGACAATAAAGGCAGGAGAAAGAATATAGGATGTAAAGCTCAGTAAGCAGAAGGGACTAAACACAAAGCCTAGTAGAGCTGGCTTGAATTTCCCCCTGGGGGGACAACAGCTGGAGGGCCAACACAGAGTTAATTCTGCTGCAGGAACTATTCTGGAGTAGATTCCTTAGAGTCCTATTCAGGAATGATTAGTGGGCTCACAAGATGTGCTAATTAGCATGAGAGCAAAGAAAACTGGGGCTACTGCGGGCAGCTCTGTAACATTACCTCATTCATCAATTTATTCTGAAAGCCCTCATCCTCCACCACAGCTCCTAAAGGCTGCTTCCAGTTTTCTCTCCTCTGATAGCAGCTCTCCTCTCTGGTAGCCTCAGTTACAAGACCACAATTTTCCAAAATAAAACAAGCGTTTATCCTGTCCACAGACAGTTGTCCTCCCAGGTTTCTACCCTCCCCAGATTACAGGCAGAAATCCTCCTCCTCCTGCCTCCTTTTCACCAAGCCTAACAAGACAAAGAAGGACTCTTGGCTTCCCAGATGACAAGCAAACAGAAGTGCCATGTTCCAGACAACCTCACCAAAGTGTTATATTCCAAAACTCACGCTCCTTCTGCTCTGGGAAGGACCACATGGAGACTGTTCTGATCACCGAGGACCATCTTCAAGAGCAATACAGGACAAACCCAGGCTCAGCACCCAGAAACACTTGGACACATTACAGTGTTCAGCCTGGGGTCTGCAGCTACTCCAGGGAAGCCAGTTCCCTTTGGTGTTTCAGGTGAAGTTGATGTCTGGTGGTGGGAAGCAAAGCAGCCCCAGCACTCCTTTGACGGTTCACATTTCAGAGCAGGGGTGAGGAATAGCATCAAAGACAGATTATGAGGGAGCTCTTCCAACCACTTATAACAGGGTGCATAAGACTGGTTCTCAGAAGAGCATCCCAAGCATTCTCCCCAAGACAACAAGCAAACCACAGCTATGCACTCTTTTCTATCACACTGAAGCACACTCCCTCACCCCAGTCCAACCTTGTCATGGCAGGAGGCCAAATGTTCATTTCAGGACATCTGCTGCCTGCACAGACACAGCTCCAGTTGATTACAGAGCCAAGTACCACTCTACAGCCAGACTGCAGCGGATGGGAAAAAACCCTGGATCTGGAGGCTTTTTCAGGTAAAAAAATCACTTCTGGCTGAGAATGTCACAAATTCTTTTCTAGGCCTCTAAAGTGTCTGGGGATGGTCCCCTCTGTGTTTGCCTTGCTGAACCGCTGCTCAAGCCAGAATCAGATACCCCAGCACAGACAGAACTCCAGTCCAGACAGATACCAAATGCCACCCATGATGATCACCCATGGTCTTAAGGTGCTCCATGTCCTCCAGAAACAAGGCAGCACACCACGTGGAACTGGTGACAAACCAGCATCAGCCCAGCAACAACCTGAATCAGTGCACAGGGTAGTAAATACCCATACAAACTAATGATGCTAACCTACATGGAAAACACTTGAGTTTTTCCCATGAGACAGTGACCACAGCTCTCATTCAGAAAACTGCATGTTCAGTGCATGTGTTGCTCTGATGGCCAAACAACAAACTTTGTAGGAGCATGATGAGTTACCAGCAAAGTTGTTATGCAGGAGCAGCTGCACAATCCTGCCATTTCGCAAGGAGTAGCAATTCATCCCATCCCACTTAGAGAGGAACCCATCTTGGACTCTGGGGTGGGGGCGAGAGGGAACAGAAAGCTTTTCTAGGGTGATTTTCTCAAGTCAACCCATTTTTAAGTCCCTCATCTATGTAGACTTGCAAGAAGAGACCTGAATATATACTAAAGGCAATGTTTATCTGCTCCAAGCTGTTGCTTTGCTTCTCAGGTACACAGCTTCATGTGTCCAGAGACGCTTTTCCATTTCCTTGGCACATGTACTTCGGCCTTCGTTTTCTCTATTAGCAGTCTCTGAGAACGACAGTGCTACTGACATTATAGTCTGGCTGCTGTTTTTATTTTAAAAACATATGATATACATATAGCATTGTCATGGCAACCACTAATTATGGTAATTGCTGCACATGCTGATGCTAAACACAAGGGGGTACAAGCATCCCATTATACCAAGGTCAACCAATTACTTTTTTTTTGGGGGGACATATAACTCCAAGACATAAGTAGCTGTGCTTCATGCACACAGAACAAAGGAGGAGAATGTGGAGCAGCCACTCTGCATTCAGCCCTTCTCACCCCCAGCTCTCTGCACCCAAGGGTGGCACTTGGAGAACATCACCCAGCATGCCAGCTCCAGACAGATTCTCCCCAAGGACGCTACCTACCATTGCTGGTGCAGCTTCAAGCAGTCCCTTTCCTAATTTCTTGGGGAGACAAGACTTTATCACCACTCTGGCCCATTTCCTTCCAGCCTGGCCAGACAAACCCACCTGCATGGAAATGAGGAGGTAGCACTTTCTCTGACAGCCCCTTCTTTCCCAAGGGGCTAAGCAGGGCTCACAGGCAACTGAGCCACAGACACCACCAGCAGTTTATAGCATTTGAGATTTTTCTTCTCCTGCCTTTTGGAAAAGCTCTGTAGCCTCATCCCCAAGGCTTTGTGATCCAATGGAGAAGAAGCAGCTGGATGTTTATTTGATGCTGGTTCAGAAGGTTTCCAGGTAAGGCGAGAACTAGAAGGAAGACCAGTGAAGTAGGAGGCTTCTTCAGTTGCCACAGGAGATTGGGTCAGAGGGAACTCTAACCCCCCACATGGAGACTTCCTTATAACAGAGCTGATACTGGGTGAGGACCAAAAGGGAGAACAGAGACAGGCAGGAGATGCTGATGTGCTTCAGGTCTGAAACACGAGCACAGGACAGCAAGCACCAGCTCAGGAAGAAGCTGTTGGAAGAGACCTGGCAGCCCAGACCACGCTTCCAAGCTTCTGAAGCATCACACCACAGAATAACTAGCCAGTCAAATTACCTGCAAGGTCTCTGCATCCGGTGCTGTCTGCTCCTCCAAGGCAACATCAAAAAACAGCTTATTGATGATGTGTCTTTTGCTGACCTAAAGACAGGAGGCAGAAGAAGTCAATGGGCACAGATATGGAAACAATGGATAAGGAAGAAGGTACCATCTTGTCACAAGGCCACGAAAGGCAAGTCAGATCACATGCTCAACACCATTAGTGACGATGCTCTGCTTTACCTCAAGAGCACAGCAGCAGACCCCCACTCAGTTTTGAGACTGACTCCAGCCAAGCTCCTGAGCTGCAGCAGAAAGATTCAGGCATTTCTGAATCGAGCGCAGTCTGTTCTCTGGCAGCTAAGGCCCAAGCAGCTGACGCTGAGATAACACGATGCCAAATCCTAAGACAGAAGTACGTGCTGCTTTCTCCAGGCAGAAGGTGCTGTAATTGAATTTGATAGCTCTCCACACCTCCCCCATGCAGTTACAGCTTTGTGTTCTAAGTATTATATACAGTCATGACACCAGCTAATTGCATAGTTACTGCTCCATAAGATGTTATTTCGCGATAACTCCATGGTAACACAGAGATGTAAGAGGCAGTGAAGAACAGAGGGAATCAACAAGTCAGGGAAGGAACAAGGGCCAAGACCTTGAGAAGAAGAAAGGAGCACAAACATGGAACAAGCCCAAGCTGCAGCTGGCTAAAAACCTACATCTGAGCACGAGGCAACATCTACTGCAGCCACAACAAGGCAAGACCTACTGGCAGCACCAAGACTAGTGGCACAAGTGACTTCAAAGAAGTTTGAGTACCAGCTAAGCCACTGGATTCCCAAGCCTTGGCTGCCCATCTCGGAAGCAAAGTATATACTTCCCTCCCTCCCCAGCTTTTGCTTTTCTCAAGGAAGGGCCAAGTGCTGCAAAGTAAGGACTCGATTACAAGGACTGCATGCAGTGGAATGGGCTGCTTACCAATGGTGAGCAGCAGGGCACTCTAGATGCAACTCTGATGTCCTGATTAACCCCTTCCAGCCCTTTCTGTCATTATGCCAATACTTACTTGGACTAAATAAAAGCAGTGAAAACCCAGAGGCCCTTCCTAGAGAAGCTATAGCACAGACAGCAGCAGGACCACCACTCTCATCAGAAGGGTGGCTGATGGGACTGCACCCTCTAAGTCTTTGGGGAGATATTTTTGGGGAGAGTTCTCTCCACTTCACACCATGAACCTTTTACTTGCATTGCCACAGGCCCATGCTATAGAAATACAGACATGTACAGAGGTGATAGCTTTACCTGGATTCTGCACTGCGGGCAAGTCCGGCTCGGTGCTGTGTCAAACCACCGGGTGAGACTGGGAAAGGAAGAGAAAACATACAGTGAAACCTTCAAATCCAGGAATGCCACTCCCAGACACACACCCGCCCCCTCCCCCCAGCCCCAGCTCACATGGAGACAGCAGGATGTAACTCCCCTTTACAAACTAGAATGAGAAATGCATTTATTGTGGCGGGGCAGCCAACAGGAACGCCATGTTCCAGCACATGCACTCTACCTTTGCCTCAGAGACAATTCCCAGATGAATTTAGCACGCAAACTTATCTTTGCCAGGGCAGAGCTTTTACAGAGCTCTGATCTCCCCAAGAGAGAGCCTTTGAATAACCGTAGCTTCACAGGAGTAAATGGATCCACACGCAGAGTGGCACAAGAGCTGCTATATCAGGATGCAACAGCAGAGACAACCCTGGTTTGGCCAGCTCCAAAGGGTGCTGCTGACACCAAACATGCATCCGTGGAGCAAGGAAGACCATGCAGGTCTTTGCTCCGAGATGATGAATACAGACCTGTTGGGCTCCTCAGGAGAGTTACAAATGTGTTTAGCAACAAAGCCATCACATCACACTCAGAACGGTTTATTTTTGGAGTAGGGTAAAAATCTATAGCTGGAAGCTTACTTTTGGAAGCTCTCCCTCCTCCATGGGTTGTTAGAGGAGAGCGAGCCCAAGCTGTGCTGCTGGTTAAGAGGTGACCATTGCACCTGCAAGCAGCAGTCCCTCTCCAGGTTAGCTAGCCAGAAAAGCAGGTACATGCTCCCTTTCCCACACAGAATTTTTTTTCCCCTCAAAAAGAACATTTCCTTCCAACACAAACACAAAACAGTTCCAGCAAAAGCATGAAATTGCCTGGGAGGCTTCACTCATAATCTAACACTGCTCCTTCCAGATAAACTCCCTGTGTAGGAGCAACCTACTGGCACCGGCCCTCCCGAAGAGGCGACCTCAGGAATGCTCCAGTCCTGGGCAACAGGTCCCACCTCTTTAATTACAACCCCTCCTATGCCAGAAATTTTAACT
>JAAGNO010015207.1:0-13188 GCA_033439905.1 Ceryle rudis
GTGCATTAAAACACGGCCCCGTAAAACGAGGGACCATTTAAGGGGGAGACCCATTAAGCCCCCCCCGTTGGGGCCCCTCCCCCCCCCCCCCCCCCCCCAAAAGCCGAACCCCAAGTGATGGCAGATGTGTTGTCATGGCAATGCCATCCCTGGTTGCTACAGCAACGCTATATATAGGCACTAGGTCTCCCTCATCTATACAGGCAGCCCTTATATATATGTGCTTGTGTGGTGCAGGTGCTGTTGCAGCCCCTGGGGCTGCATCGCTGTGGGCCACACCTATACGTATACATATAAGACAAGCACCTACAGCTATAGAGCATTATAAAGCATACAGCCTTATGAGCTTGTATATATAACCCTATATATCTACATATACAGTCCTCTTCACACCTACAGGCATCTCTACCTGCCCTGTGCATTTCTGCGTGCACCTATAGATGGCCCTGAGCACCCCACAGGCTCCTATCCCTCATGAGCCCCTGCACAACGCTTCACGCGCTGCTTTGCGCTCCCCGCTACCATCACCTATAGGTGTCTGCATAGACCAGAAAGCCCCGTGTTGCTCTTCCGCACACCTATAGAAACTTCCATGCAGCCCTCTGTGCATTCCCATACAGTGCTATACATTGCCCTATGCATTCATATCTGTCCCTGGACACCCCGTGTGCCTGTACATACACTTTGGGTAACCCCTTGGCCCGGTGCCCCCATCAACTATAGCCCCCCCACCGCCCGCCCGCCCCCCCCGGGCTGCGGGTGGGCGGGGCCCCGCCGACCCTCCCCGCCCCCCCCCGGCCCCGCGGCTGATCCGGGGACACGGGCCGGGTCGCCTCTTGTGCCTGGGGCCGGGAGGGGTAGTTGTCTCTGGGGAGGGCGGTGGTGTTTGTTTGCCGGAGGGCGTCGCCGTGGGGCGCCCTCTCTGTGGGGTCCCGTGGCCCTTGTTGGGAGGCCTGGGGCGGAAGGAGCTGCGGAGGCTATCGCGGGTGCGGCGGCCACCCCTCGTCCTGGGAGGAGGCTCCCTCCTCCTACCTTCCTCCCAGCACGGTGGGTTCCGGGGACGCCCCCTGCGACCACCGGGCCGGCGGGGCTGCAAGCTAGGGCCTTGGTGGCAGATGCGGGCTCATCCTCGACTCCAGGCATCCAGCTTGCTGCACTGCCCCAACAAGTGCCTTTCGTTAGGAGTGGCTTTTAGTTCCTTTGTCAGAGGTGTTGGGGGCTGGTGGCCCTGTGTGTGGTGGCAGGGTTCCACCTGGGGTAGCCAATCGCTGTAGGAAAAGAGCTGGCAGCTGCCGGCCCTTCCCAGGCTGGCAGAGCTGAAGTATTACCTGTGGGCTGGAAGGGTGTGCTCTGCAGAGTTCATCCCACTGGTGATGGAGGAGCCAGAAGCTGCTTCTAGGGCTGCTACTGTACTGTTACCACATCCCAAGCACCAGGATATAGCAATTCATGTTTCCTGATGAAGGTATCTCTCCTGGGTCTTGATGGTTTTCTCCTTCAGCAGCTCTGGTCCCCTCCACTGAGACCAGCATGCCCCTTGCCTGCACTTAACTTTGTGCCTCCTTGGTGGCAACGCTGGGCAGTGCCCTGCGTGTCCCTGTCCCTGCTCTTCCTTCTCCATGCTGTGGCAGAATCTATTGGAGTTCAGAGCCAATAGTGCCACTCGGGCAAGCTGTGGCAGTGAGGTTTGTTTCGTTTCTGGGGGGGGTTTTTTGCCCCCCTTGCTTTTGTTCCAGGAATCATTTAATGGTTTTGTATTTCTGTCTCCCTTTGCCACTTGAGATTTGTCAAAGACACTGATGAAGAGTGCTTTCTAAATGTCAAACAAGACAAACTGGTTTGAAATCCCTTCAGATCGAGGCTGAAGTGTCTGTGCTTTGTGGTCAGTGGCTTTCCAGGTTTGCCATGGTTCCTGGCATGGATGGGCAGCAGCATCTGGCACATTGGGAATTGATCTCAGCACTCCAGAGTTTTAAAGGCCTAAGCTAATGAGAAATATCTCCCGAAGGTTCATGTGTGGCTGGGGCTCATAGAGGGAACATGTGCTCCCAAATGCTTGCCTTTTCTATATGCATCATGGCTGTGGAAAGAGCAAGAGAGCTGGATCACAGGATGCCCCAAGTAGGAGATGCTGGTGAAAAGGGGCTTTGAGAAGTTCCTCTCTGCTGGCAGAGAATAGCACCTGTCTGTCATGTGAGTGTGAGTAGGGCTTACCCATGTGGTGCTGAATGAGTGCATGTGTGCTCTGCATCTGACCTCTCTGGGGCTCTGAGGAAGCAGAGAAGCTGCTTGCGCAGGTCTCGGGGAATGAAGTGCCCACCCTGTGGGGTCCTGCCAGTCACTAGGAATGGAAAGAAGCAAAGACAAAATGGAAGGGATAGAAGGATGAGCTGCTGCACCTGACACAGTGCCTTTGACCACTGCTGCATGCCATCAAGGAGGAGGAGGCTGCTCCAGGCGATGGTGCCTCTGAGCTGTTTGTGAGGTCCCTTCCCTGTGAGCACTTCTTCCCCTAACTTTGCCTGCCACTGTCTCCAGCACTTAGATTTGTCATTTCCCCCTCCTCACAACCTATGCAACAAAGCGTTGATAGTCCTCACCTGAAAATACAAAAACTTGTGTGATGGCATTTCTCTGAGGTGGCTGCTTAAGGAGGAGTGCCAGGGCTATGTGGTGACTTTTAAAAGCCTTCAAGCTTTCTCTATGGCTGTGTTCCTCTCCACTTGCTTGGGGTTGTGGCACTTGTGCCCTGTGCAGGGAGTTGTTTATACTTCAAGTCCACAGCTGGAAGGTGTGCAGGGTCAGAGCAATAAAATGTGAGGCTGGAGGGGAAGGATGGAGCTCGACTAGTCTTTGCAAGTGGCTGGGTTGGGGTCTGTGGCCAGCATCCCTGGGGTCAGCTGATAGCCTGATGGAGCTGGCCTAGCCCTGGGCTGGTGAGTTTGTGTGCAGGAAGTGCGCAGAATGCACACAAGGCTTTTTATATGCTCAGAGGTTGCTTTCTGATGCAGCTTCCCTCTCTACCAGTGCCACCTTCCCTTGCACTGTTCTGCGGTGCCCAGAAATCAACTGGTGCAGGTAGGCAATCACTGCCTGATCTTAATGGTCTGTGCCTGTGTGCATTTGCACTTCAATAGCCGTATCTTGCTCTCAGTGCTGAACTCACTCTGTGTTGCAGGTTCAGGCCCAGCTCCAGGGGCATCCACACCCTGGGAAGAGAAAAGTGGCAGGAGGGTAGAAGAGTGTTTTATTGAGTTGCTGAGTGGGCATGTGGCAGAGCACCACAGTGGCACTTGTGGCAAGAGGTGCCGGGTCACTTGTTGCATATTTTTCAGTCTTGATAAGTGTGTCCTGAATGTGTCTGGCACCTGAGTCCTGTGGGAATGCCAGGGAGGTGGGGATCAATGAAGGCTCAACTCCACTGCATCGTGGCCAAGCTTCCTGCATGAGTTTTGGCTGCACAGGATCTCCTTACAGGACATGGAGGCAAGGTGGCTGTGAGCCAAGGAGCAAAGGCAGGAGCACTGCTTGCTGGGGTTATATGACACTTATTGTCTCAGAGGCTGCTCCAGCACTCAGATAGGGGGGGGGACAGTGGCAGCTGGAAGCATCTCATGCTTGCTTCTGGGGTAACCTTGCCTCCCCTGTGCTGAGAGGGAGGTGGTACGTTTGCTTTTGAGTCTTCTGCTCCTGCACCCTCCTGCAGTTGACAGGAGGATGAGTTGGTGGCTCCTTGGGAGACCCTTCCTAGGACAGGATTGTGTTTGCTCTCCGGGGTATAAAACCAGAGCAGCCCATGAGTCCTTCGGTTTGCTGCATCCAGCCTGGCTTGTGTTTGTCATCCTGGCAGGCTTTTCCCAGCCCCTCCAAGTAGCACGTCTGCTCCAGCAAAATTGGGAAAGTCCCTTTCCATGGAGTGCCCTGGCTGAAGTGGGGGTGTTTGAGGGCTCTGCCCTTGAGCTGCATGCAGGAAATGCAGTTGCTGGCAGGGCAGTGGCACCCAAAGGTCGCCCTCCCGCCATCCCCACCCTGATGCCAGTGGTGGCAAAACCTGCTCTTGTTTTAGCACTGCCTACCCCACCCCAGGCAGTATGTTATCTATGCTGGGCTTCTTGTGGAATAGGGTGTTGCTGGAGGGATGTGAGCCCACATTGCAGGGAGCAGTTGTCCTCTTGGTGCAGTGTGCAGAAGGTCTGTGCCCCTGGCAGGATTTGTAACATCTCAGCTAGGGGTGGGTGTTGTAGTTCCCAGCTCCGCAGCTTTCTGGGGGAAAATAGCCCAAAGAGGGTTTACACAGCAGCTGTACCCACTTCTGATGGATACTTCTCTGAGATCTAAGAACTCATGGGTATTGTTGGGCAGAACGAGCTGCTGCTGTGGGGTGAGGTGCTCCAGTGTGGGGTGAGGTGCAGAGCAGGGTGAAGCTCATCTCCCTCTGCTGGGATCTCTATAAAATACTGGCACAGGTCAGTGAGTGCAGAAGTGCTGCTTTGGTGTCAGAATTCAGTTTTCTTATCAAATAAGCCTTGCCCATGCCTGGCTGCTTCTGCATTTCCATCTGCTAGCAGGAAGGCAGGCAGGGGCAGTGGGTGCCCCTTGGCATGGGCAGCGGGGTTTATCAGGGGTCTGGTGACTGCTGCATTAAATGGCTGACCCTGCCTGCCATGCATCACCTCTTGATGTCCTGTGACAGGGGAAGGGGCTTCATGTGGAGTTTCTGTGTGCTGCTTGGCAGTTCTTGTGTGTCACCTTTTTTCCAGTCTTTAAGTAAAAATGCATCTGCAGGAGGGGGATGCCAAGGCAGGTCCAGCTGCAGAGTGAAAGGCTGGAGTCAGGAAATGCCAAGTCGCATAACGCCATAATCCCAGCCCCACATGCATCTGCACCGAGAGTCACCCCTCCCCTTGCACAGTGAGGGGCTGGCTCTCAAACGCAACCTGCAGTGCATTTCTTAGCAGCTTATTGTTCCCACCAACCCTGTGCGATGCAGTTCTGCAGGCCAGGGAGCAGCCTGCATGATACCCTGTGCTGCCAGGGCTCTGCTCTGCAGTGAGTACTCACCTCTGCTGGTGAGCTGCTGTGCTCCAGTTCACAAAAAAGAAAAAAACAAACCAAATCACATCTGAAGTGCTGGGATTCTGGAGAAGGCTTTCTAGGCAAGTCTTACAGGAGGAATGAGACTGGCCCATCTCACTGGGGTACAGGGATGTAATTGCAGGCTGTGCCCAGGGGACAAAAAGCAAGGGTACTGTGTGAGAACTTCCAGAGTGAGCTGTGGCAGTGCCAGCAGCTTCCCTGGTGCCACAGTTGCTCGCCGCCCAGCAAACCTTACCTGGTCGGCCCTGAGTAAGCAAGGCTGGTGCCTCCACCCTCTGCTTACTGTCCAACCTTTACACCCGACTGAAGGTCAGGCTGGTGCAGCAGCAGGCAACAGGGTGGTGGCTGTTCCTGTCCAGCCACCTGGCAGGGAGGTGTCTGTGACTTCTGAAGTGTGCCCCTGCTCGAAGGTGAATTCCTCCTCCTGTCTTCCTTTCTGTGGGTGGGGACCGTGCTTTGCCTTCCTCTTCCCCGTGCCTGCTGGGGAGAGGGGCTCCACCATAGCAGAGCAGTGGGTAGGGAGCTCCTGATGGCTGCAATCTTGCCTTGCTGCTCCAGCTGGTGGGTGACAATCTCCTGGAGGGGCTCTCTTTCTCTGCACATTTTGAGCTGCTCTGTAGTTCAGTCGCTTGCTGAGCCCTGCCCAGCCATTCCTTCACTGAGCCGCAGCTCAGTAGCAGTGGAGGTCTCATCAGCCCTTGCCCAAGCTGCCCTTGGGGTGGGTTTAGAAACAGCCAGTGCCCTGCCTGCTCCAGATACCCTGCTTGAACTCCTGCAGGATGCTGCAGCCTCTGCAGTTTCATTCTCCCTTGTGTGCAGGGGCAAACACATTCATGGGCAAGATGGCCCATGGACAGGCTGCCAATGGCTCTCTCGGTGCTTACTAGTTGCACCCCCCTTAGTGCAGGGCAGGGGTGGCTCAGGGGCAGCTCCTGACTGTGCTGACCATCACTTTCCCCGCAGAGTACAGCCGCTTCGAGTCAAAGATCCACGACCTGAGAGAGCAGATGATGAACAGCAGCATGAGCTCGGGCTCTGGCTCACTCCGAACAAGTGAAAAGAGATCTCTCTATGTTCGGTAAGGCTCAGCCCCCTTTGCCTGTGCCCTTGCTCTTAGGCAACCAGAGGTGGGTGGGATGGGGATATCCCTACAGTGTGGGACGCAGCGTGGGACAGTTCAGCCTGGGCAGTGCAGCACCTCTGTGGACAGGTGTTTCAGTGGCCTGGAAAGCAAGTGTGATAAATGCATCATGAATCCCTGAGGGTGCAGCAAGGAGGGCAGTGTTTTTGCACAGGTTTGCCAGGGCTGGATGCTTTGCACTTGGATGCCTCTTTCCATGACTGCTCTGCTTTGTAAAGGGCTGGTGTCTCCACAGAGCTCTGGGTGGCTGCTCCCCAGGCTAACCCACTGGGGACCACTGGGAAATGGGGAAATGCCAAGTGTCCAGCAACACTTCTGCCCCGAGCAGCTTAGGGCAGTGTTGAGGGAGCTCTCATTGAACCACTCCATATTAACAGGTTTCTCACCATCTCCTCCTGACATTCCTGCGGCAGAATCTGGCTGGAGGGGAGATGAGGTCTTAGGAGGATTATTCCTCTGAGCCCTTGATGTGCTTTTGGTCCTGAGCCAGGTACAGGGCAGTCAAGGGTTAAGCAGCCATGCAACTCTTAACTGCTGCAAGTCCTGTGCTGCCAGGGCAGACCTTGCTCACTGCCTGCCCTCTGCCATCTCATGCCCACTGCAGCATGAGTGGGGTGACAGATAATGAGTAATTTTAATTTGGTAATCAAAGTAATCCCATAAATTCTCACCTTGCACAGCCTTTTGTGAACCAGGTCTGTCAGGAGCAGGGGATGCTTCTGACATGGGCCAAGACTGCATCAGCCTCAGCCTGCATCTCCCACTGCATGGCTACTCCATGCAGAGGGTGTTCAGGCTGTCGGTGCAAGCCCAGACTGGCTTGAGGGGAGAGCTGCAGCTCTGTGTTCCTGCAATTCATGCCTTTCCACAAGGCTCTGCAGGCATCTTGCTTGATTTAGAATCTCAGGGCTCCATGCTGGTGGTGTGCAATAAGCTGGGTACCATCTTGAATATAAATGTCTTCTTGCTAGTCTTGCTCTTGCTCCCCTACTGTTGCATGTACACCCTTGTGGGTTGAGCCAGGCTTAGGCTGAGTCAGCATGTGTCTTAGCCTGTGAGTCTCCTGTTCCTTGCCTGGATAGGTGCTGTATGTATCAGGGCATGCCTGCAAGCAGAGCTCCCCGCTGGCTCAGGACTGCTTGTATGCATCTCTTGATGCATCACTCCACATGGCTTTTGTGGCCTCCACAGCACTCTCCTCTGTCACATACACTCAAGTGGCTTCAGATGGGAGTTGGGCAGTGCCTTGCTGAGGTGATACCAGGGCAGAGCTTTCCCTGAGTATGGCCCTTCCTGACCCTCCCCAGCTCTGGTGACCATGCATCCCACAAACATGCTTGCAAGAGCCGCTGGGTGCCCAAGCTGCCCCAGCCCTTCTGGGTGGGGTAGTTTTGAGCACAGTTTACCTGAAACCAGCTGAGCTGCTGCACTGTGGACAGGACATCAATTACAGGACTTGCTACCCAACTTCTTGAGTCAGCCCTGTGAGGCTGTGTTGCACCCTGTGTGCTGTTGCTAGGGCTGGAGCAAGGCACCGGAGTGCCTGATGGAGCCAGTTTGGGGGTGTTGATGCTAGCAATGTGTGTCAGAGCTGCACCTGTGCAGCACAGGCAAGGGTGATGCAGGTTCACATACTGCTTGCTGTCTGCCTGCACTGCCACAGGGAAAAGTCTGTTGGCACTGGGGCCATGCTGGGCAGAGATGGTGGTCAGGTGAGCTTTGTGACTGGGCATCAAGAGAAGGCCATGCTGAATCCATGGGACTGCTCCCCTGTCCTCCAGCCAAACCATCTGCTCTCCTGGCTGCTCCTGCCATGTGCTGCAAGCTGGCCTGGGGGCAGAATGAAGCAGTCACGCTGCTGTCTGGCCCATGCACCCTGGGCAGCATCGAGCCACAATGGGTTCTGGGTGCCAACACAGGCAGGGGCTGATCTCCAGGAGCATCACACCTTGGGGACACAAAAGCCTCATGCTTCTGCTCACAGGTGTCTGGACCTTGCACAAATCTTGATGTGCCTGCTCTGGGATGCCTGGCTGCTGAGGGAGGAGGCAGGGGCCAGCACTACTCTGCAGGGCAGCCTGTGAAGTGTGGGCAGGGCACTCCACAGCCTGCCTTGGTTTGAGAACCAGCCTGACAAGTTCCCTGGGACCTTGACTCGAGCTTTGTTGCCAACGGCACTGGTTTTGCAGGAGGCTGTTGGCTATGCACAGCCTTATCTTTTGGCCAGGAGCTGCCAGAGAGGGCTGCAGACCTATGGCCAAGGTGCCCCGTGGAACTTTGCTGCTGGCTTCAGCATGCCAGGGGCTGCACTTTGGTGCAGAGGGACAGAGCTTTTGTAGAGCTGCCCCTTCCCTGAGAAAGCTGGGAAAATGGGAGCAGCCTGGTGGCTGGATATAACCAAACACATAGGGCTGCACCCAGTCTCATCCCAAAGAGCTCTTCCTGAGCCACAAGGAGCCCCTTTTCTCCTCCTTCCCGTTCCCAGACCAGCTTCCTCAACCCAGTCCCAAGTGACCCAAAAGTCTTCCCCACCCAGCACTCCCCTGGCAGCACTGGAGCAGAGATGTGGCTGAATAGGAGTCCTTCCAGTTCTGCTGCTCCATGAGGACCTACCACATGGTCCCTTAGCCCTCCTGCTTGTACCATGTGCTTTCAGAAACCCTTAGGAGTCCCTGCAGTGAAAGGGGCTAATGAGCTGGACAGAGGATGTCTCTCCTGGTTGAGGAGGGGTCATTAGTGCCAGGATTAAACCAGCAACAAGCTGTTTTGTGGTGACTGGGCTTGTGTCAGCCTGGGAGGCAAGCGGGGTCAGTGTCCCAGGAGCAGCACAGGGGTTGTGCTGTCAGCAGTGGTGCTCTTAGTGACTGTTTCCTTGGTTTGGTTTGTTGCAAAGTGGATGTATCAAAGCAAACACAGTTTGAGATCTGACATTAGTAGAATAATCTGCATGTGAAGCCACTGAGAGCAGCTTGTGGTGCAGGCTACAGTGCTGTGTGTGAAAAATGTGTGCAAGAGGGGTGTCAGTGCTTCTGTAGTTTAAAAAAAAATACTTTTTGTAGCTGGCTAGTTTAATATTGAAGATAATTTTAAACTAAATAAACTGTTCTCAAGGGAAATATTTAAGAATCTGGAAAGAATCAGTCAAAGTGGATACCCTCAGACATGCTCCTGGTTCACAGGCTCTGGAATAATGTAACCCTGTACATAAATAAAGTGCGTGCTCGGAGTGCCCTGTGGTCTCTGCCTGTGCAACTGCCTACCAACAGTGGGGTCTGGTGTTCCCCGTTCTGCTCCTTGGCCACACAGCCACTGGGGAGGGATGGCAGGAAGCACCCCAGCTCTCTGCTTCCCTCCTGCATACTGCTGCTTTCTTTAGGCTGTGTAAGCTTTGCCTCTTTAACCACAGCTGCCTTCAGTGCGTCTGGTTCAGTGCCTCTTGCAGCTAAGGTCAAGAGTAAGTTGGTTTGATACAGCGCTGTTATTCCTGCATTGCATGCTTTGGGGCTTGTGCTCAGCTCACCAGCAGGAGGAGTGTGCTGGTGGCTGTGCGGTGCCACTCACCACAGCACAAGGCTTTCACAAAGTTTGGGTTTAAATCCTTTAGGGTATAAAGGCGGCAGCGCCCCAGGAGGTCAGCAGTGCTGCTGCCCTCACTGCCTGGCCCATGTTTGAGAAAGGTGTTGCTCTTCTCTCTGCTCCTCTGCAGAGCCCTGTTTGACTATGACCGGACCCGGGACAGTTGCTTGCCCAGCCAGGGGCTCAGCTTCTCCTATGGGGACATCTTGCACGTCATCAATGCCTCCGACGATGAGTGGTGGCAAGCTAGGCTTGTCACACCCCATGGCGAGAGCGAGCAGATCGGAGTTATACCCAGCAAGAAAAGGTGAGTGTCCATCAACAGGAGATGACATGTGTGGTGCCTCCTGGAGCTCCCCAGTCTCCGCAAGCCCTGCAGCCCTCGGGCATCTGATCAGAGTGGGATATCCTCATGGTCCCAACCCACCTGCTCCTGCATGGCTGTGCAGCATGAAGGGCACTCCAGTTGCAAGCTGGGGTTGTGTGCAGGTCTCCCTGAGGAGATGTTCTTCAAAGCTGGATGAGAATCCATATGAGTAGGGGAGCATTTGGCCCCCTCTGTGGACCTTGTGGGCATGGAGAGCTGGTATAGCCAGTCTGAAGCTCCAAGTGAGAGACACAGGCTGCTCCTTGTGTCCTCTGACAACCTGCCAAACTCTGTGAGCTGGGTCCTATGAGATAGGAAGGCACAGGGTGCAGAGGACTTGGCTGCAACTGCCTTTAGGTCTATAGAGCCAGTCCCATCTCTGTCCTGCATCCCTCCCATCCCAGGAAGGCTGACTCGTTCTCTCTGCTGGTCCTGCAGACACTGGCCTTGGCCAGGCCTCAGTCAGGCAGCTCCACCTCTGTACCTCTCTGGGAAGCAGCTGCCTTTCACAAATGGGGCCACCACTTGAAGCTGCATGGAGCTGCCTGGGGAGCCAGGTGGGTGGCACGGAGGGCACATGCACAGGACTAGCGGCTTTTTCTCCCCTTTAATTTCTGATCAGGGTGGAAAAGAAGGAGAGAGCACGGTTGAAAACGGTGAAGTTCCATGCCAGGACTGGCATGATTGAGTCCAACAGGGTAAGTGCCAAGCTGGGGCCTAGAGGGGTGCCTGGAGCCATTAGCTAGCAGAGGCAGGATGAGTCCCAGCAGCCAGAGCTCCCAGTGGGGCAGCTGGAGCAATCACAAAGCAAAGAGCAGCATGACTGGACCTGCCCCAGGCCTGCATCTGGTTGGAATCTGGTTGGAATCCTCTGTGACTGTGCACAGGGTGAGCAGAGAAGCCTGGGATTGTGAAAAAGCACTGGGGAAGGGCCCCTGGTTGGAGTGATGGGGGAGCAGAGCCTGTCCTACCACATTCTGTGGCTGGGAACTGACTACAGGCAGCTTATGCAGGTGAAGGTAGCTGTTCTCATCCATTGCGTGGAGCGCTTAGTAAGCCTACAAGGAAGGGATAACAGCCTGGCTACCCTTACAGAGCTGCTGATTACCCCATCAGTTTCCCAGCATCCCTACCACATGTTTTTCTCCACACTTAATTTTTTTCCTGCGTTACAGTTTTCATGTAATCTCCATGATTTCACTTGAGGGTGACTGCACTGACACAGCTCCTCATTGTCTCTTCATTTTAATTTTTCCCACGTCTTAAACACCATTGTTTTTTCTATCCTCCCTTACATCTCCATGTTCTTCAGTCGATCAAAACGAAACGTAAAAAGAGTTTCCGCCTCTCTCGAAAGTTTCCATTTTACAAGAGCAAAGAGAACCTGGCCCAGGAGAGCAGCGGACAGGAACGTAAGTAGCAGCTGGCCAGAGAGGGCGAGTGTGCATCCCTCAACTCCACTGCATTGTGGGAAGAGATTCAGCACTTTTCTGTAGCTGGAGGTCTTGGCATCTGCCCATGTTTGGGCCTGTGCTCCGCAGTCATGCCAGCAGTTAGGGAGAAAATGAAGCTTGAAATGAAAGCAACAACTTTGGGCTGGTGCTCTCTTTGTCTCTCCTGTTCAATGTCATCCTTTCATCCAACTTTACACTCACCTGACCCCCTGCTCTGCCTTCCCCTGCTCTCCTCCCCTCTGCTGTGGGCTCTGCTCCCTCCCTCCACCTGCCAGGGGCTGCTCCCCTCCAAAGGAGGGGCTGGCCACCTCCTGCAGAGCTTTTCCTGTCCCTGTCAGGGCTGAAGGGCTGGAGAGGTCCTGGCTGCACTCCCTGTCTACCCCAGAAGTGACTCACAGCTACATATTCCTGAGAGCCTTTCCTGAGGGTTAAGCCCTGTGGGCACAGGGAAGTCATGCTCTCACTGGTGGAGGAGCTGTCCACCCACAACCGAGACACAACTTTGGTAGCTGGCTGCAGATGTTGAAGAGTCCCCAGCTCTCACCTGGCAGCACCCTTTACCTTGCTAGTGAAGGCAAGGCGTTCAACTTGCTGCCTTAAATCCTGATGTGAGCAGCACTGGAGCTGATCAACAAACCCAGCCCCTCCTCCTTCCAGATTCTAAACTGCATCCACTCCTTCAGCAAGCATTCAGACAGAGAGACATGGTCCTTGTACCTTGTGGAAGAGGAGGTGGGCAAGACAAAGCAATGTCTCTGTCCCAGTGTTAGTAGTGAGCACATCTTGTCCCCTCCGGTGCCTCTCCTGGGCATGATGTAGAGGTAAGAGGTTAATGCTGGACTGCTCTGTGGGCTGCCTGCATCCCTCTGCTGCTCATGCCAGGCTGGCTTGCAGTGAAGGTTAAGTCTGTGTGTCTGGGTATCTCTTGCAGTGCCTGAACATGGCCGGGCTCCTATCAGCACTCTTCTCTTGCTGGAGCTTGGGGGCTCTAGGGCACTGCTCTCAGTCAGCCCAGTGGCACAGTGACATACAGGACAGGGATGGGGCAGACAGTGCTCTTTGCTAGCCCATGTCACAGACACACAGCCAGCTCCCTCCCTGTGCTCTGCCACTATCTAGCCCAGCTTGCAGTGGGGAGTCCTTCCCTGGTGTTTCCACAGCCCATGCAAGCACTTGGGTGTGGGCAGCTAACACAGACAGGTGGGGAGAAAAAAAATAAAGCACCCCCAAGCCATACATTAGTGGACTGGCTCTACTCTGCTCCCAGAGTGGCTGTGCTGTTCCAGGGGAGTGCAGAGCTGCTGCGCTCTACAAGTACATCCCATAAGTCATCATAGAGAAACACCTCAGGCCCACATGCCAGCAGTGTGGGGCTGCAACTGCTTGGTGCCAACAGATGCTGCTGTGGCTACCCTGTCCTCCTTAGACCCAGTGGCCCTTGCGGCTCTTTGGCAGAGAGGATGAGCGCAGTGGGGGGGGG
Organism: Ceryle rudis; assembly: GCA_033439905.1. Taxonomy (NCBI): domain Eukaryota; kingdom Metazoa; phylum Chordata; class Aves; order Coraciiformes; family Cerylidae; genus Ceryle; species Ceryle rudis. Next base: position 13,116 of record JAAGNO010015207.1, read on the forward strand.
GGGGGGGGGCCCCCCCCACAGGACAATGCAGTGGGGGTGGGCTGATGACCCTCCCTGGAAAGACATTTGACCC
>JAAGNO010015207.1:13288-25206 GCA_033439905.1 Ceryle rudis
CCGGCCGCGGTCCCGTCCTCGCGTGGGCGGGCTCGGCGGGTTGGGGGGGCGGGGGGGGGGCGGCGGGGGGGGGGGGGGGGGGGGGGGTCGCGGCGGGGTCCAGCCACACAAGACAAGACATTGGCAGTGGGCTGATGACATCAGCTCTGAAAACATTTAACCTCACTTGCAGTTGCAGCTATGGGCTGTTCTGCACTCAAGTCACTAATGCTGGTCTGGCTCTGTCTCCCCCACCCCTCTGACTGTCCCCCCCACCCCAACTCTCTTCTCTCCCCCTCATTCCCCTTGCTGTCTGTGAAATCAGGACTTCCCTGGGTTAAGTGACGAATATTATGGAGCAAAGAACCTGAGTAAGTCAAATTTCAATGTGCATCGTTCACTTTCCGTCGCTGGCATGCCTGGTGGTGCCTGGGGAATGGCCGGGCTCCGGATGGGGTAGTTGCGCTTCTCTGGGTGCAGGGAAGGAGTTGCCCGTGAGCACTGCTCCTTCGCTGGGAAGGATCTAGTCAGCCAGCAGAGGCTGCTGGGCTTGAGGAGATGCTGGTGCTGCACGTGGGAAGGGGATGCGAGAGTTTGCTTGGGGATGTTGTCCCTGCCCTGAGCACACCCAGCAGAGGGCTGCCTGCTGCAACCAGGGTGAGCTGTACCTCCTCATTTTCCTCTTTCTCTTGCTCCTAATTGGGGTGGCTGCTGAGTGGCATGTGTTTTGAAGTGTTGCCATCTTCTTCTGGGGCACCACATACCCAAAGCTGCAAAACAATGTGGTAGCAGGAGCCCCTGAGCCCTTCCAACTGGGCATGAGTCCCCTTCCAAGCTCTGCACACCCTCTGACCAGTGTAGAGCCCAACCAGGGGCAGGCAGCAGCCAGCAAGCCTCTGTGGGGTGGTCACAGCACTGGGATCAGCCTGAGCAAGCAAAGTCCCAAACTGTCCCATCCTGTCACTGTCTTGTCTCTGTGAGTCCCAGACCCATCCCCAAATGTAGGGATCCCCCATCCTTGTGCCAGTGTGGAACTATGCCCTCTTCTGCCCTCCATATGCATGCTGCACTCGCTCCCTTGCCAGCACCCTTCTCCCCATGCACTCCATCTTTCCACAGCCTGGGAAGCCCAGTACCTGCACGTCTGCCAGGGAGCCCCCTCCTGGCCTCCCTGCCTTCTCCTGGCATAGCCAGGTGTACCCCTGCACATCCATGGTTTCCTAGCAAAGGGTGAGAGATGCCATTCTGCCCATGTGGCACAGTCTCATCCCAGCAGATGCTGGGGCACAGGTTTTTCAGGAGACTGGTTCTGCCCTGCCCTGGGTCAGTAATGCTGGGTGACACCCAGGGTGCCTCTGTGCCTTCTGCCCATGCTCCTTCTGAAGGGGGTCTCTCTGGTTGCTTTGCAGAGGGCGTGACATCAAACACCAGTGACAGCGAGAGCAGTTCCAGTAAGTGTGTGTCTTGCTTGCTCTCCCACCCCTGTGCATATGCGTGTGTCTATGTATGTGTGCACATTTTGGCACTAACGTCTTGTCCCCATGATGGTTCTGTTCAGAGGCTGGTCCTTCCTGCTGGTGACACCTTGGGGCCAGGAGGAGCAGGGGCTGGGGGACAGGAGCGAGACTGCCTGAACACCTGCTCTCTCTTGGCTGCAGGGTTCTGCTTCAAGGCTGGGTGGTGGGTTTTCAGTCCGTAGTGGTCCCCTATCCTCTGTGCCTGCCACAGGAAGCAATGGTCAGAGCCTGGATCTGTAGCAAAGGTGGCTTCTGAAGCCCAGGCCTGTACAGAACTGGGAGTCCAGCTGCAGCAAATGCTTCCTTTATCCCCCGTGAGTCCTCTTAAGTATCTGCAACACATCTGCTGTCCACTCTGCAGGGGGGAACAAAGCATCCCATTGGGTCCCAAGCCTGCAGCAGCAGGAGGGGAAAGAGGAGGCTTGACACAGAGCTGGGATGTGGATCAAAGGCTGGTAACAACCCGTCATGCTCTACGTCAGCTGGTGAAGTGACTGGGGCAGCCTGGAGGTGTCCCAAGGCTGCAGGAGGCTGGCAGGGGCAGGATCCAGCTCATTATGGGTGCGGAGGAGCTGGAAAACTGCTGTGAGCACTTACCTGCTTCTTCCTGGCTCTGTTGCAGAAGGACAAGAAGACACCATCCTGTCATATGAGCCGGTGACGCGGCAAGAAAGTAAGTCTTGGCACTTAGCTTTTTCGTGTCTGCTCCAGTGTGGGTACCTGTGTCCCCGTCACAGCCAGGGTGACTGGTATGACCTCCTCCCCTTCTCTGCTCTACTTGGCCGGGTGAACAGAAGTGCAGTTTCTTGTCTGTTGCATGCAGCAGGGCAGCCAAGTGTGCATGCCACCTCCTGGGGCTTTCCCTGGCTTTGATGACCTGTTTTTAGTTAACAGAAAAGAATTTTGACCTGATCTGCAAGACCAAGGGAGATATCCAAAGCTTAAACTGAGCTGGGCTTTAGTTCCCAGAGGAGGACAGGATTATATCTTCCTGCCTTAGTCAGACCAGGTCCCTGCTGCAGAGGCCCCCCTCAGCATTTAACTGCTCCATGTGCAGTCCCCGCAAATCCTTTCACAGGCTTGATAGTCCCAGCCTCAGTGGTCTCTCCTTGCCAGAAGATGGATCAGACTCAGGCTTTTGTCACTACCCCAGCTCCACAACATCCTCACCCAGCTGTCTCCTGCTGTGAGCGAGGGAGCAGCTTTGCTTATCTGTGACTCCAGAGACCTGCAGCACCTTCCCTGAGGCTGTGGAGATGGTTTGGGTCAGATGGGAAGGACATGTGGACTGTGACCAAGAGGAGATAAACATGAACAGAGGAGACACCTTTGGGTGCCCATGTGAGCAGGAACACCCACTGCTAGCAGGGAGAGCACAGGTTGATGCCAAAAGTGTCAGTAGGGTCAGCTGTCTGCAATGTAGACAGGGCATCAGGTTGTGGCTCTTGTTCACAGTTCACTATGCGAGGCCAGTGATCATCCTGGGGCCGACAAAGGACCGAATTAATGATGACCTCATCTCTGAATTCCCACACAAGTTTGGTTCCTGTGTGCCTCGTAAGTCCCAGCTGGTGCTTGGTGCCCTTGCTGGAGGGAGGGGAGAATGGTGGCTCTGCTACTTGCAGGGTCTGGCCTGTGGCATGGGGAGGGGGCCAGAAGCACCCGTGGGTTGCCTCTATCCCAGGAGGTTTAGCGTTCATTGCTCCGGGTTTGCTCATGATGCCTGCTCTCATCCAGACACTACCAGGCCTCGGCGTGAGAATGAGGTGGATGGACAAGATTACCACTTCGTCATATCCCGTGAGCAGATGGAGAAGGACATTCAGGACAACAAGTTCATAGAGGCTGGGCAGTTCAATGACAATCTCTACGGGACCAGCATTCAATCAGTGCGGGCAGTAGCAGAGAGGGTGAGTGTCAAGTGGCATTCCTGGGACCAGTACGCATCCAGCAAAAATCCAGATGTGTTCGGCAGTTCCCCTCCTCTCCTCATGTTAACGAAGGGCTGTAACCATATTAAGCAAGCATGACACAAGCCTCTCCTCCCTCCAAAGTCCTGCCAGTGTCATACTTCTGTCATCCAAACTCCACCTGAAAGCCTGGCACTGGCAACACCAGTCTCATGCTTAGGAGCTCACAGGGCAAAGGCGCCCAGCTGACCTCCTCAAGGCAGTGGTTCTCCACAGGAGTACTGGAGTGTACCAGTGACTTGTAAATTGTTTCACATGCTCAGAGAAAGATTCAGTCCCTTTGCATTGCTGCTGACCTGCCCTAAGCAGGTGGGAATGCAAGGCCATGGGGAGTTGGCTTGTGTCTCAGGACTGGTGTTTCCACCTTCTGTGGCTCCTCCCTTTTGTAAGCTCATCTCTATGAGCAAGCTGTTCTCTGCACAGAGTAGCCTGTGTGCGTAGATCTGATCCTGATCATCTCCATTTCAGGGGAAACACTGCATCTTGGATGTGTCTGGCAACGCTATCAAGAGGTTGCAACAAGCACAACTTTATCCTATTGCCATTTTCATCAAACCAAAATCCATTGAAGCTCTTATGTAAGTGCAACGCCATGTTCTGTGCCTCTCCAGAGCGAGCAGCTCTGGCATGTCAGGGGTTTATATGTCTGCTGCCTCTGCTTTTTAGAAAACAAAGAGGTTGCTGCTGGTGCTGAACTTGTACCTTGTTGAGAGCAGCTGGACCCATTGCTTTCTCTGTTGTGTCCCTCCCCATCTAATGCCATGGTGCATCCTGGCACCATGGAATACTCCATGGTAAAGCCTTTTGTTCACCCCAAAGGGGATTATACATGGGAAATCTAAAAATGCTCCCAAATATGCCTGCTCACCCTGGCCCTGAGTCCAGCTGGGAGAGCTGCCAACAGCCTGTAGTGGTGGATCACAGCTGAATGGTAGCTGAGCCAGGACAACCCTAAGGAGCAAAGAGGAGACATTTCCTGTGTCTTTAAGGGGGACCACCTTCTTGTCCTGCTGCTTCTGGCCCTGGGGAGTGCAGGATGGAAAAGACAGAAAGAAAAAGGAAAGCTGAGCTTGCAACTCTTCCAAACAGCATTAAAGAATCTGTGATGAATCATCTGTGATGATTCATCATCATCATCTGTGATGAGATTCAGAGTCCATCCCTAGCTACTCAGATCAGAAGAGACTCTGCTAGCTCTGAGGGGACTTGGAAAACCCCTTCTCAAGCCAGAAGAGGTTGAACTGCTTATTTACATGTTATATGAAGGTGAGGGAACCTAGGCAAGGAGGATGGTGACAGGCTCTGGAAAAGAAGGGAGATTTCTGCAGTGGTGTTGCAAATTTGGAGGATTGTCTGAATTTGAGTCAACTTGGGTATTATGGTGAAAGAGTTGAAGGGTGCCGATGGGAAGAACTGTTGGAAGTTGAGATAAAGTGCAAAGGCAGCAAAGAGTATATGGGGAAGGGTCCTGCCTTTGAGAGCTGGGTCCTTCACAGCTTCTGGTTTTCATGGGCAGAGGGTTCCCAGGCACCCCCGGCTACCTGGGCTATTTTTGCTTTTGTTCATTGCTAAGAAAGAGCTCAATTTTTATTTTTTCTGCATGGCAGGGAGATGAACCGGAGACAGACATACGAACAGGCCAACAAGGTCTTTGACAAAGCCATGAAACTCGAGCAAGAGTTTGGAGAGTATTTTACAGGTGAGTGTCCTGAGCATGCTTGTATCTTATTTTTCCAGTTGACAGCTGTGACCTCTCTACCAGCACTATCTTGCTGCAGCATCCTGTGGAAAATGTCTGGCTTCATCAAAGGAAAAAAAAAAAGGCACTTTGCCAGCAGGGCTCTGCAAAGGGACTACTTCAAGATCAGTGGATAAGAATAAACCCGCTGTAGAGAAGGAGACAAGTTGTCAAGCAGAGTTTTCTGAGTTTGTGAAATCTTATGATCAACTTTCATAATAATAAAAAAAGAAAAAATCCCTAGGCAAGGGAAGCACAGCATAGATTCAGGGTGCTACAAGGCTACAGGAAATAAAACTCCCTGATGGGCGAAAGGGGAGCTTCAAAAAGAGAAAAGAGTCATTTTGAAGAGGAAAGATAGAAAAATAGCGGCCTAAATAGTGGAGACTGTCCTGTGTTATTACAACATATCCCAAAAAGAGACTGAAGTTTGGCTGGATTCCTAAGCAGTTTTTGCTTAAGAGCCAGTCAGGGACCACCTGGCACTTTGTGTCTGCAGAGATGAGCTGCTCATGACACAGGCATTAAGGAACTATTGTTTGTAATATGATTAATTCTGGAAAGTCATGGGCAGGCAGAGAGGCTGAGAGACTGGTCTTCCATCTTTCTTCCAGTGCAGTAACTATCTTCTGAAGTTCAGGAGTGATACACCTGCCAAATCCTGTATTACCCACTTAACAGCTACCAGGAAAAATCCCAAGCAGAACATCTTCCAAAAATGGATCTCAGCTGAGCAAATGTATGGGTACAAACAGGGTAAAAAGCTTTCCCCAGTCCTCCTGTTGTGGGCAGCAGTTCCAGAGCTGCTGGCTGCTCTTCCAGGAAGAGCACAAAAGAAGTTCTCACCACAGTTTTGCCAAACCCTCAGCATGCAATCATGCAGTTGGATGGTGAATTTGAAGTTGACTTGGGGAAGGAATGCTCTTGGCTGAATCTCGTTAAAAGAATTGGGTAGTGGGCAGAGAGGTCTCTCTAAGTTCAGTGCCAGGAGCTTATAACAAGGGAATAGAAATGCCGGAGGATGATCCTGGCTGGATTGTAGAGGCAGAAAGCCTCTACAGGCAGAATTACCAGAAAGCTTTGACTTTCCGTGTGCATCTTCCTCCTTTAATGTAGGAAGCACAGTGAAGTGCTTTGTGTTGTGACCGTACTAAGCAGAGAGACTTGCTGGTCTTTAGGTGAGAGTTACTACTGGGAGCAACAGCCATAAGCTAGCCTTTTGCAGCCTGACAGTGCTGTGATTCCCACCTCACAGCAGAGGAAGCAACAAACATGAGGAGCCCTCAGCAGCTGACCAGAGGGGACAAACAAATACAACACCCTGGAGTACGCAATTGACGCAGGCAGACTAATCTGCATTAGGCCCTCCTGTTCACTGCAGCACGGTAGCTGCAGTGCCAGGGCCAGCTACCCGCAGCCTTGGTATGGTGTCGAGACACAGTTTGCAAAGCTGATTAGTGGCCCATTGTGGAGAACGTAGCCAGCACTTCACACATGCAAGGAGGTCTGCCAGAACAGGATCAGCTCTCGATAATCCCTTCAGACATGCTGGGTTAACCCTCTGTGTCATTGTGTGCCTGCTACAGCTCCTTTGACATGAGTTGTCTCATTCATTAATTGCTGGCCACACCCACACCAGCCCCTTTGGTGCAAAGTGAAGCCCTTTCCTGTAGCTCATGTCTGGGAAGGTGCAGCACTACCTAATGCTCAAGGTCTTGCTTATTCTCTTCCAGCTATCGTACAAGGAGACTCTCTTGAGGAGATCTACAGCAAAATAAAACAGATCATTGAGGACCAATCCGGGCACTACATCTGGGTCTCATCCCCAGAGAAACTCTGAAGATGTCCCCCACCTGCTTACCTGTGAGCAGAATATTTCCGAAGTCTTACCCCACCCAAGCTCTCTGCCCTGAGGGGGAGGGATATGAAAACTATTCCTGCCCCCTTTTTTAGATCGTCACAAAATTGAGTTTTCTAGTCCTGTTTCTTTTGTTGGGATGAACTCATTCATCATGTGACTGTACCCACTGTTCCTGCATGGACCTTCCCACTGCTCCATTAGAGACAGTTGAAAACCCATTCAAGGTCGTTTTTTATCATTATTATTATTATTATTACTACTAAACCAAGAATCAAGATGGGAGGAGGCAGCTAAGGACTAACGTAAGAATTAAGTGAAACAATGGACTCTGAGCACAGGAGCTAGTTACAGAGCTCCAGGGGCATTTTTCCAAGTGTGACTGTCTAGCAGCTCTGAACAGTGCAACAGAAAGGCAGCAGAAAGCATTTTATTTATCTGTATATGTAATTTATATATAATACAGAGAGATATTATATATATATTATATATATATATGTATGTGGACTAGGACCTCTCTTAAAGGGTATTGTATTACTGCAATGATCTTTCAGTTTCTCTGTCCCAACCACGGGGTGTAGGGAGTACATTTGGGCAAGAAGAACTTAAAACGGTACCAGGTGCTTTGGAAGTGTGTCCTGTTGGGGCCAGCCTTCTGCCAGCTGCTCCAGGTCTGTGAGGCAGAGCAGTCTGTCTGTGCAGAAGGGACCAGAGGTCTAGAGTAATGCAGCAAGGAGCAGCAGCTACTCTTAAGTGAGGCTGGGAGACTGTGCAGAACGCTGCAGAGCAAGATGATGGATAATACTACATATTAAATTGCACATTCTTTTACACACCACTTTATGTATTTGCATGAGAGGTTTCCTTTTGGTTCTATTTTTTTAAGCTGATTTTAAACCAAAACCATATTGTGTTGCTGTGTTGACTTTATTTTTTCCTCATTATTCCTTTTCTCTTGTTAATAATGAACTGAATGGGTATAAAATCCAGGTTTTTAACTTACTTTTTAAGCTGGCTCTGTTGTAAATAGAATCTAAATCTGCAGTGTTGAGTTACGAACCACTATACTGGCCACATGGAACAAATGTACTTGCTGTACTGTGTTGCTGTGGAAAACGTGGGACGTTCACCTGTGGGCGCAGGTGTAATGACCCGTCCTAGCTTGCAGAACCATGCTGGCATTCTTTTCTACATTAGCCACTGGCAGGAAAAGCCCCCAGCCATGCCTTGGATGGACACTCACACTTTTCCAAATCAGTAACAGAATTCCTCCATGCCAAATTCCTATCTCTGCTGCCTGCAAGTGGTAGTGGTGGACTTCCCAGTGACCATCCTTCCAGAACAGCAGGGACCTCACCTGCTACTCTGGGAGCTGTGACTTGGCAGGGGAATGTGTGGCTGCCTCACCTAGTTCTGTTGCTGACATCTCTGCATAAATTCTCTTCCTGAAATTTTACTCTACTCCCTCTCTCAAGGTCACCTTAGAAAACAGAATTGGGTGGCCTGTGCTCACAGGTCTGTGGGGCAGGGGAATGCAGAGCTGCATCCATCTCATGCGCACTGGGACTTATCAAGTGAGGCAGCCATTGATGCTGAGACAGTTGGCCCTAAGCTGAGAAAAGGCTTCCACACTTGTTCCATCATGGGAACAGAGCCTTGTGTGAAGCTGGAAGGAAACTTGCACAGCCTTTGAGAAGGAGCCATGTTGCTGGGTACTCAAAGTACAGGTAGAAGAGTTCTCCCACCTTACCAATGAACTGGTGAATGCTGTTTCTCAGACACAGTGCCAAGCACCAGGACAAAGGTGGTCACCATATGAGCATAAGCAGGTAAGTCTTAGCCAATGCTACCTCCACCTATTTTATAGGGATAAATGAATGCATGGGGTGCCAGTCCCCTCTCCTGAAGGAAACAATTATCAGTGTGTCAGTCAGTACATGGTGTGCACAGGCCATAGTTTTTCAGCACAAATGCTGTAAGACTGTACATGTACTGTATGGTGAGAAATTGTGTACTCATCCTGCATCACAAGGAGCCCTGCAGGGACTGAACAGCTTCTGGAACAGAAAGCAGTGCTAGACAGTGCTGCAGAAGAGATGCTGCTAGTGTGGTGGAGGGCAGGAGAGATTCTGCTGTCATTGGGACCAACCCTAAGGAGCAAACTCTGGCGATGGATTCCTGTTTGGCACCTAGCCCCCTGCCCTGCTGGTCCTGCAGCTGCTATAAAGGTTGGCCCCTGGAGAAGTAAGTGAAAGAGAAGTCCTTAAGATGCCAGTCACACTGTTCCTGTCTTTTTTTTTTTTTTCTTCTTATTTTTCTTTTTCTTTTCTTTCTTTCTTTTCTTTTTTTAGCTTGTCTTCCTCTCATCAGGTTACATGGAGAAAATGATTATGTACTCCATGGCATAGCTGACAGTATCGAATCGATCATGGCAACACTAGTTGGTTACCAGTGTTTCTTCCAAGGAGACATATATTTTTAATAAAGAGAGTTGCAAAGAACTCTATATTTGAGACATTCTTGTAGAGTCTTTCACTGTGTGCCAGTTCTGTTTTCACGGTGCTAAGCTTAGCAACTATTGATACAGTCTCTCCACAGCAAACTTAAGTGTTCACAGTGGTTTAGAAAATAATTTTAAATTGGTTTTTTGTTTTGTTTTTTTGTAACAGATGGTCTCTGAGAACTTGCCTAAAAAAAAAGAAATAAATACATTAAAAAAAAAAGAAAAAAAAAAAAGAAAAAAAAAGGGCTTATTAACAGCCATAACCAGGTCACTAAAAAGTACTTTTGGTTGGGTTATTCTAATACAGGTTGACTCTGGATTGATTACTTGACACCATAAATGTATTTTGGGTCATGGTTTGAATTGTGAGGAATTTGTTTTACAAATAGATCAAATAATAGGGTTTATATGATGCTAAATAATTGTTCCTGTATTGGATATAAAGACAGCAAAGTCAAAACAGTCCAGCTAGTATAGAGCATCTTTTTACAGTTTAACATGCTGTTTAGACATCAGAGAGAAGAAAGAAATTGTAAAGACAACTAGTGTCTTTTTCTAGTGCCTTTAAGTGCAGAGAAACAGGAGTGTTCAACTGGAAGAAAAATGTTGCTAATGTCATACATTCACACCTGAACCTGCTTTGTCATTTAGCTGAGCTAATTGAAAGGTGAGAGGGTTTGGGGTTTTGAATATGGTAATATTTTTGGTTTGGTTTTTTTTTTCTTTTTTTTCCTTTCAAACTGCAGATGAGAAGTGAGAGTTCAGGGGAAACAGAATGTACTGAGCATGGACAGACAGTTTGGAGACAAGTAAGTTTATGAAGCTAATTGGACAAATAAAAAACAGCTTAAAGACTCCTTTAACTGATCAGGTCAATAGTCTTCTTGTGGTGGTTGTCCATAAAACACTGGAAGGTAAAGAGTTGCTAAGTAGGTTTGATGCTAGCATTACCACTCCCGAAAATCAAACTGTTTCTTTACATAGTGATGGATTTGGAATGAAGTTGTTCATGGAAAGCATCACAGGAACATTATCTGTTAACAGCTGCCACGGTAGCTGCCAAGCTTCTCTGTCCAGTCCCCAGATTTAGTTTCAGTGACTTTTGAGCTGCAGTATGTGTCATCTTGATCTGCTCCAACAGTGAAACACTGCGGTTCCAGTGGGGAGAGAAACATGTTCTCAAATAAATCTTGTCACCTGTGTAAGGTGGAGACAAACACTGGACAAGGCTTAGCCCACATGCAAATAGAAGGAGGGTGGCATGAAGGGAAGGAATTTTTTTAACTAGCTATTTTTCTGGCTAAGGACAAATTGCTTTGCCTACCAGGACCTCAGCAAAGTCCTTCTGGACTATGCAATAGCAGAGCATTATTCTGTTAACAGTCTTGTCTCATTGTGAAATATGGGGGGATGATTCTTTCTCTTCAGGATGTCCTGTGACAGATGCCTGCAACAGACATGAAACTAATCTGCCCTAAGATAATTCTAGAAAATTAGACCCTAAGCTGCTTGTACTATAGAGAAATATGTCTATGCTCTGTCTGCAGCTCTGGTTAATTAACTGTCTTGGTCCTTGTTAAGCAGAGGAACACAGGATCTATGAGGCTACTGGAAGAGGGTTTTTAATGGAATTTAATCATAGACACTCACGGGGAGAAAATTGAGAAAACTGAGATGCAGGAACCTGGACAGCTGTCTTAGATGTGGCTTTTCTTGCTAATGATGCTTGGCAGCATAACCTTCAAAGACTGCTATTCTCTGCTGTCCTCAAGCTGTCACAATGGGATTCATGATACTAAAGCACCTGCTGTGAAGCAGGTAAAGTTATTATCACTTATGTGATATGTCTCTTTCCTTGAAGAATCCTTAAGAACTCCCTGACCTAGTGTTTCTTTATATCCCTTGCCTCCAAAGGAGGGTCATGTTGCCTGACTAGTTTTAACCCTAAAGAAAAACATTAAGTTGTTTGGGTCAGTAAGTGCAGCATCTGTTAATGGTGCAAGCACACAGGAGCACTGTGGGACTAACAATACCTTACTGGGGTCACATTTGGCTCATCACAGCAGTGACATGGGTATTTCCCCCTTTAGTTCCCATACGCTACTTGACAAAAGCTTCTCCCCAACCCTCTAATGAGCTTCAGCCCTCTTCCAATTACCTTTATTTCTGATTACTGTGATAAATTCTAAGTGCCAGTGGCCAGAAGAGCCAGCCTTCCTTCCTTCCTTCCTTCCTTCCTTCCTTCCTTCCTTCCTTCCTTCCTTCCTTCCTTCCTTACTTCCTTCCTTCCTTCCTTCCTTCCTTCCTTCCTTCCTTCCTTCCTTCCTTCCTTCCTTCCTTCCTTCCTTCCTTC
>JAAGNO010015208.1:0-23041 GCA_033439905.1 Ceryle rudis
GAGCAAGTCAAAAGCCTATGGGTAGGAATTAGAGACCAAGGTAACAAGGGGAACCTTGTGGTTGGAGTCTACTTTAGGCCTCTTGATCAAGGGGAGGCTACTGACAAAGCATTCCTACTCCAGCTACAGGAGGTACCACACTCACAGGCTCTCGTCCTGCTGGGGACTTCAATCACCCCAACATTTGCTGGAAAAGTAACACGAGCAGCAGTAGGCAGTCAAGGAGGCTCCTGGAGTGCCTTGGTGCTCATTTCCTGGGACAAGAAACAGACATCGCTACCCGAGGGAATGCAATACTGCATCTACTGGTCACCAGTGCAGGTGAACTGGTCAAGAACCTCAAGATTGGAGGCAGCCTGGGCAGCAGTGACCATGCACTGGTGGAATTTGCATTAGTAAGGGTCACGAATCAGTCAAGGAGTACAATCAGGACCCTGAATTTCAGAAAGGCAAACTTCCAGCTCTTCCAGGAGTTAATTAACAGAACACCCTGGGAAATGGTCCTAAGGGAAAAGGGAGCAGAACAAAGCTGTCAGATCTTCAAAGACACTTTCCATAGAACACAAGAGCTCTGGATCCCTAAGTGTAAGAAATTGAGCAGGAAAGGGAAGAGACCAGCATGGCTGAGTCCTGACCTGCTGGTCAAGCTAAAAAGTAAGAACGAGCTACACAGGCAGTGTAAACAGGGATGGGTATCCAGGAAGAATACAGTCTCTGGCCTTGGAGGTTTTTAAGACCCAGGTGGATAAAGCCCTGAGCAACCTGGTTTTATCTGACACCTGACCCAGCTTTGAGAAAGAAGTCAGACTAGAGTCCTGAGGTTCCTGTCAACTTCAAATTATTCTGCAATGATTCTGTAACAAAGAGCAGCTAAAAAGGTGTTTCAGGTTTGTTCTCAAGGCTTTCCTTAGAGCCCTATCAGCCTAGACTATACATCCTCTTGCCTCCATATATCTGTGCTCATCTCATTGTCCACCGTGCTTGCAAGTGTACCTGCCATGCTCCCTTGGAGCCTACTAACAGACGTAGCCATTTATCCTTTCTTTAAACAGTAGAGTGAAGTTATACATTTGATAGATATTAAAGCCTAAGGCTTAACATTTCTAGTCATTTGTGCTCAACATCTTGTTTTATCTGTTGCTGAAATCATGGGGTGTTTCTAGCTGCTGGAACAACAAGGCATAATTAAATACACGTATGATACTTGTGTTGCCAGGTTTACAGTGGTCACCAAAAGGCAACACTGCTTACGTGAAACTTAATACAAACCTGCTTTTGCTTTCATAAGCAGGTCTCATGGTTGGGAGACTCTTTAAAGTAAGAGAACAGATTTAGCTTTGTCTCTCTTTCCTATTTCATCATGGTTTAAAATAGAATAATGCCAGTGAACTCAGTGGACATACAGTGCCATCAAAATGATACAACTGAAATGAAAATATTATTCTCAGAGGTCTCATTTCAGCACTTCCCTGGATCAAATGGTTGGTGTTGAGGACGCTGTTTAACCTCCATTTCTCTGTAAATAACTTATCTAGAAAATATAGCAATTATTTGATGGAAGTTTGTGTGAAAATTATAAATACTACACTTTTGCTCTTGATGCACATGCAAAATGACTGCATCCTCAGCCTAGCAAAGGAGCAAGATGATCCCAAATCATGGTTAGTTCAAGGATAGCCATGTTGAGAAGGTAAAATCCAGTGGAAATAAACTGTAGACAACTTATGAGCAAATACACGAGAACTTATTGCTGATGGTGAAACTACAGTTTAGTCGTGTATATTTAAGGATCGTAGGAACAATGATTGAAAGGGCTTTTTATTTCTCTCAGTCCCCTGTGTTTGGATTCATTTCAGATCATCATGTTAAATTCTGTCTCTGATCTGCATGGCTATATTGACAAAAGTCAGCTGACGCGGGAGCTGGGAGGAACCCTGGAATATGGCCACAGTCAGTGGATACATCACCGAACTGTGAGTGTTGGTGTTGATCTTACATGTCTACACCCAGAATTGTCTAGATGACAAATGTAGAGCAACCGTTAAGTAGTAAATCTTCAGCTGCATTTCAGCCTATGGATTTTGTTAGGGACTCAGGGAAAGAGGAAACTGATGACGCAGAGAAAGGTAAATTTCCTAAAAATATGTAATGGAAGTAGTCATCTGTATCTCACTGTTGACCTGGACTAGGGCCTTACAGTCTCACAGCAGTCTTTCTCAGCAAGGCCTTTTGGCACATTCTTAGCTTTTGAATAATTGATGAGATTCACAAACCTTCAGCTCGTGGCTGAAGTTGAAGGCATGCTTTAGCACTTTACTGAGTCGAAGGTCAAAATTCTCACTTTAATGATTAATTATGTCCATGTTTTTAAGAGAAGAAAAATACTCAAGACACTAGATTTTATTTTCTTTTGTTTTCATTTCTGTGCTACATAAACTGTGCACTCCAACTGAGTCTTATTTTGAGTAACCTAAGAACAGTTAATTGTAGGAAGGCAGAAAGACTCTTTATTCTATTACCTTTGAGGAAACTTGTTTCAGATGTGTGTGTGTTCCCTTTTTGGGTTGGTTAGTGCATTTCAGTGTCTTTTTCAAAACAATGTAAACAATTGATTATGGTGTCCAGAAAAGGCGACAGTTTCAAAAAACAGACCCCAAACTCTGGTACATCAGCTGCCAACTGTCTCATCCTAACTAAGCAAAAATGGGCAAAGTTGGGTCCTGATCCTGGAAAATATATTAATTTCCTGGAGACTGTATGCAATGTTTGCACCTGTCTTTGTAGGTCTGCCTGCAGACTGGCATGTTAGAACTTACATCTAAGTAGCCCCAATGTTTTGAAGTGTTCTGAGCAGCACTGGGTTTGAGTCTGTTGTTGCTGTCCTGCAGGTCAGCTCTAACACCCAGAAGAAGTTTTTCTGAGGTAGCTCTCTGAAGTCAGATCACTTTTCTGACTTTCCTGCTTTCATTTTCTGTGATTTACTGTCCTTATAAAATTAAATTTTACTTTTTGTAGAATCACCGAATATTTCAGGCTTCTGAATATGCAAACACAATCTGAACTTCCTGTAACACTGGCTTGCTGCATTTACAGCTGTGTTGACTACAGTGAGATTAGGATTGAGACAAGTGGACAGGCTTACATATTAAAAGTAAAAAAACCAACCTGAAACTGTCCTTGCAGAAGGGGTCAGTCTAAAGGAATCGTCTATATGAGCTTTCAAACAGCTAAAGGCTTGAAAAAATGAGGAAGGGGAGTAAAAAGAGGCATGAGAAATGCTGTATTGTTTATTAATGACAGTTCAGATGAAGCATGGGTATAGAGTTTGGTAAAATATTCAAATAAAAGTGAGCCAGGACTTGAGGTGAGTTTGGCTATGTAATCTGCTTAAATTCATTTGAAAAACTTTTTTCCAAGCCCAGCAACTTGAAAAAAACCCCACAGATACAACTTAGGTATATGAAACAATTTATTACTCATACACTCAGGAGAGGGTGGGGGCAAGCGTGCTATTGAGTGAAACACTGATAAGCTCATGGTGCGTGATGCAGTCAGCCAAGGAATCTCTGCTGGGTAAGAGACTGTCATCAGGGAAGTGTCAGCCTCCATCGCACCTTGGAACAACTGATTTCAGTCTTGCTGAGCTGTGGTCTTCATCCCCTTTGCTTCTTAGTGTTCTCATATCTTGTCCTACCAGTGCTGTTTGTTTTTTTTTTTTCCCAAAATGGTGTTACACTGTTGCTAAATGGTAGTGACACGGCAACCTCCCAACATTGTTCTTTGTTTCTGCTTATCCTGAATGGCTAAGGAGACTACGAGCTTTCTTGCCTACAGAGTTCGTTTTTGGCTTTTAGGAAGCAGCCTTTGGTCGTGGGTGGCTCTATCTGTGTTGCAGTCAGAAGTGTGACTTTCTGGCCAGCTTTAATCCAGTAGTTGCAGTGCCAGAACAGCAGGCTACAGCTGCCAAGCACTAAGCCAGAGTGTATGTGGATCTGTACTGCTTATGTCGAAAACAGGCATGAATTTATGGGGAAATAAAAAGGAAGGCTGTGAATTCTGTTAACATTGCCTCATCTGGGGTGTGTTTCAGATCACATATGTGGAGAGCAACTTCCCTCTGCACCTTTGAATGACAATCTACCTCCAGTTTGTTTTTCACTGAGCATGCAGCATAATTTGAACTGTCATGGTTGCAGATGAGGATTTCCCATCACTGCTGGAGAAGGGAATGCAACTTGCAACAGTTATGTAGTGTTTGAGTGTAAGAGTGTCCCTAGTGCTGTTGAGTAACTCAAACCATTGGTCAGGTTAGATAAAATGTGTAAAGAATAAAGAGCTATACAGGACAATACAGTCCCTAAAGAAACTAGGGCATGATCATGAAAAAACATCCCATGCCCTTACTTGCTGCTGGATATCAAGATTTTAATCACATATCACAAGTCTGAAGAGTATGTTCTTCTCTGAAGAGGCAGCATTGTTTTTAAGCCTTCCTCACTTCCCCTTTCTTCAGTAAAACCATAGTTTTGACAAGTTTTGTTTTGGTGCACCCAAGTGATAAGGAAACAGCAATGCTCCAATGAATTTATGCATTTTAACTGTATTTTGCAATAAGTTGTTCTTGTATTTGTGTACTAATATGAACAGATGGGAGGAAGTGACTGGAATGCATCTAGTACAGATAGGAAGGATGGAGGTGCACGTTTGCAGAAGTCAAGGGAAGCCAGATTGCCGCTGAGTGACCAATGGCTGTATAAATATAAATAGGCTTTGCCTTATATGCTTTGGGAGTCTCCTCAATTTAAATAAAGCATCAATTAAAATTTTAAATACAGTATAATTTCCCAGCAAGCATGGGCAGAGGATCTGAAATTCCAGTCCTGGCTTCGAAACTTATGTCCTCTGTGGTTTCATTATGTCTGTTAAGTTCTGGGAGTTCCCCAGCTGGTTTGTGGAGATGACAATACTCACAGGCCTGTGAAAAGGTCGTTTGTGACACGGGATTTAATTTGTAACTTTTAGCATATCCACTTCTCCTCTCGAGACTTTCAAAACCTGCCTGGATGCTTTCCTGTATGACCTACTCTAGGTGATCCTGCTCTGGCAGGGGGGTTGGACTAGGTGATCTTTCACGGTCCCTTCCAACCCCTAACATCCTGTGATTCTGTGAAAAAAAGGGTAAGATGGACAGCTTTACAGGCTGTACTTGCAGCACAGTGTGCCTGAAGGACTAAGCAGTTTTAATGGGCTAGGGGTAAATAACCAGTCTGTGACTTTATGCTCTTGCTTTTCCAGGCTATTGAAAACTTTGCAATGACAGTAAAAACAATAGCACAGATGCTACAGACCTTTGGAACAGATCTAGCAGAGACTGAACTTCCCAACGATGTGCAATGCACAGAGGACCTCCTCTCCGCACACACTGACCACCATAGCAAGCTGAAGGTGAATGTTGTTGTCTCATGACAGCTCCACCAGCGTAATGTATGATTTTTGATTTGACAGAATTTTCTGCCATCATTTGGGAGTCCATTGTGTGGAAACTACTCACAATGAGGAGTAGTTCCTCAGGATGAGGAGAGTTCCTCAGAATGGGTGAACTCACACTGGAGCAGACATAGAGGGTGATGAGGGAGTGCAATGTCTCAGCACAGTCGCTTATCTTATGGAATGATCTGCGGCACACATTCAGTTTATGGTAGAATAATTTATTTGGCTAGTTGCCTTGTCAAAAATGCAATCTGCTCAGAAGTTACATACTATTCCTTTCTCAGAAATATACCTGCTATTCAAAGTGAATATATTTAGTGTCTGCATTTGTAGAAAAACTTATCATCTTTGGTAAGCATTTCTATTTTGTTCCAAGTATTTAACACCTATTGAAAGAATCCTCCTTTAGCATCACTATGTTGTCCATCTAAAAGACGTGAGTGTTGTTAGAATAAGTACATACAATTAGATTGGCTTGCCTTTTTTTTTCCCTCAGGATGAGCTGAAACTAGCTGTGAAGCAGGGGGCCACCCTACTGACGTGCATTAGGGAGCCAGTCACCAGAAGCGCCAACTGCAAACTCAGTCCAGATGAGCTGGAAAATGTGGCAACAGTAGAAAGGTCAGTGAAGTTAAGTTACCCTGTGCAAGTTGCTAATTTATTCGTAAGAAATGCAAGTGTAATTTAAATTATTTAAATACATGGGACAGAAATTCCCACTGGTTCAGCTATTCAGGATTTATTGTACAGGTAACTCAGAGAAGGGAATAGCTTTGAGGAAGTTACTTCATTAAACAGTCAAGGCAAGTTCAAACAAGTCCTAAATTTCTTGGTAGTTTTCTGTTGGACCATTAACTACGTGGCTGAAGATACTTACTTTCTCCATTACATATGTGTCCTCCAAACTTCTACGCCTGGTTAGAAAGTGGCATCTGAATCCATGTGAGATGAGAGGGCGTGTGCTTGTGCTTGTCTGTGGAAACCCTGGGGAAACAGATGAAGATGAAACCTACCCCTTCACAGCTGCATGGAGAGAAACCCCTATTCCTTCCTACAATGTTAGTTATTACAATGAAGCTTTTAGTATTCGTGTAGAAGTTTCTGCTGTGCCATGTGATGCAGTGGAAAGCAAAATGCCGTGCTAGTGTTTCAGCACGTCTGCATTCACTGGGAACAAAACTGCCAAAAGTAAAGCTGAGCTGATATTTTTCACTGAATACTTTAAAATCCTTTAAACAGTCATCCCAAAGGAATTTGCAAATTCATCTTGAATTCAACAACTACCTTTGATTAAAAACAGGGGATAGATTGAAACCAGAACTTTGTTTTTGAGAGGAACAGGAGGGAGCTGTTGGTGTTTGCCCCAATAACTTGATGATTCCAGTACACACTGGGCTTCTGGGAGATCAGGCCTGGTCCCTTGCCTGCCCTCTGAGTGCCTGTCTATTGAAATACAGAATATTCAGAGAAGACCACCTTCTTTTCTTTTCTCCTGTTTAAACTGTTCTGCTTTGGAATATAATTAATAGATCATTGGGAGACACAGGACGACTCACTAGTCTGGTGCCAGACATTTTACTGAAGATGTATAACATCTTGGTACTAATTTCCTTGCAAATAAATATTCCATCATTTAAAGAAAGTGAAATAATGTCCATGGGAGACTTATGAGCTTTTGATTTATTGTTTTTAATAGACTGGGAAAAATTATTCAGTCTTTGCCTATTTCTGATGGGTGAAGAAAATTAACAAGTTGTTGAGCTCTGCTTTAAACATTCATTAAAATAATAATTGCGTCATAATTTATCTGAATTAGTCTGGCATGAATTATCTGTGAAGAATTGGGTGGAAGCTAGGGAGAGACAGCTGCCTTTGGCTGCCAGCACAGGGAACAGCTTTGTGTTCCTGTCACAGGTCAGGGGGAAGGTCAGGAGGCTACCACAGTGGAACCATGTGGTTGTAACTCGTCAGTCACACTCTTGCCTGTCCCACTGCAAATTTTATTCTCCCTTGCTTAAGGGAAAGTTGACACAGAGCTTTCTTATGTAGATAGGGGCTCTCCATCATATTCCTCCTTTGCTTTCTGACATCAATTGGTGTAACTTAAAAGAAATTAACTATAGGAAATAAGTAAGTTCTTTTCATTCTAATTTCTTAACAGGTTGTTGGCTCAGTTGGATGAAACAGAAAAGGCTTTCGATCAATTTTGGACCAAACATCACCTAAAACTAGAACAATGCCTGCAGCTTCGACACTTTGAACATGATTTTAGAGAGGTATTTCATTTGTTCATTCTGTCTAACCTCCTCTGGTAAATGAGGTCAAATTTTACACATACTTAGAGGATACTGGCAATCCAAAACTAGGGGTTGGGAGGGAAGCCTTTCATTATGAAATTGGAAATGGATATTCAAAAATCAAATCACTGACAGCTATCAAATCTCTTACAACGTTTGAATGAGGCAAAGTGAGGAAAGTGCCAGCCTTTTAGGTGAAAATGTGAAACACCGACTTCCTCATAAATCATTTTACGTTTGTTTGTGACGTTATCAAATATCACTTCTGTGATGGTAGGTTGCCAGTCCCACCAGAGTCAACAGAAGACAGTTCAGAAAGCCCAACTTTCAGCCCAGAGGCTGGAATAGTAGAAAGTCTGGACTAACATGGACTCCAAAGTTACAGGTCTTCAAAACTGTTTGGACCTAATTAGGGTACTCTGGGAAGAATAGTTGATTGTTCCTTTATTCCTTGACTTTTCCATTCTGGAATGAGCTGGAAGACTAAACTTGAGATGCAGATGCTTCTAAAATATGTGGGTGAATATTTAGAAGCCATAGCTTTGTTATAATTTTATAAATATCTTGCGATGGAGTTTTTGGACAGGTTTTTTTTAATTATTTTGTTGGGTTTTAGGTAAAACTGGCATTGGATAATCTCATGGAAGCACAAGCAGGTTTTGCTGACATTGGAGACAGTGTGACTCGAGTGGAGCACCTCCTGAAGGAACAGAAACAACTGGAAGAGAAAGGACAGGTTTGCACTCAATATAGTTTGCACTCTAGCTGCTATAGACATGATCTAGACACTCCTTTGCCACTGTCCTTACATCACACCTACTCTGTTTTCATGAGTCATTATTTTAAACTGCAAAATTGGGGTTGTTCAGACCCAGTAGATCCACCATATTACTTTGTTAGAATCCAGTTCAAAAATCGGTACTTTAAACCATGAAAGGTCCATCTTTGGAATCTGAAAAACTCAGAATACTTTACAGATTACCTTGGCTAGATAACTTCTAAGACCATGCCATTCAGAATCATAGCAGTATGAAGAATACCCATGCTTTCCAATGAACATCTTTCCTTTCCAGACATGTGGACTTTGTAATTCCTCGGCTGGTCAGCTGTGACATGCATCGCATTTAGCGTTATTAGAAAGCACTGAACAAATGAGCAAGTTGAATCAGAGGAAGATGCACATAAACAAACAGAAAAGCAGATGATAATTTTTTTTAAGAACAGAGTTGAGATTTAGAAATAATGTGATGTTTGCGCAGCTCTTCTGCAGAAGCCTAGAGGAATAAAAGTTATAGTAACATTGTACGCAGTCGGTAGGATCTGAAGAGTTTTCCAAAATATACCTTGGAATTAAAAATAAACTAAATCATTATAAAGCTGGCAATTAGTGAGTGGAAAAAAAAATATAGTGGTTTCTTTTTTAATTTTGAGGAACTTTGGAGTGAAAAAACCTTGTATAATGAATGTCCCCAGTATGTGAGAAAGGCATACACCCATGGAATCACAGTTATCACAGAATGATTAAGGATGGAAGAGACCTCTGGAGGTGATCTTGTTCAATGTCCCTGCTCAAGGAGGGCCACCTAGAACAGGTTGCCCAAGAGGGCAGGTTGTCCAGATGGCTTTTTAATATCTTCAGGGAGGGAGACTCCACATCATCTTGGGGGAAACTGTTCCAGTCTTTCCTGATGTTCAGATGGAACCTCTTCTGTTTCAATATATTCATTGACAAGGAGGTTGGTCTTCAACGTAAATACAAAGTAAGACATATTAGCTAGATTAATATCCCAAACCTTTACCTCCAGGCTACAGCAAGGATTACAGTGATGGATTGTCTTTATTATGCGTGTCATTTTACGATCTGACTTGGAATTTTTCTTTCTTGAATTTCACAGGAGCCTTTGGAGAAGGCCCAGTCTCTAGCTCTTCATGGAGAACAGCTCATCCAAAACAACCATTATGCAGTTGACTCCATTAGACCAAAGTGTGTTGAACTCAGGCGTATTTGTGATGATTTTACCAATGAGACCAAGAAAAAGTATGATATTTTGGGCAAGTCTCTTGAGCTGCATAAGCAGCTAGATAAGGTGAGTGAATCTTCACAGATAACAGCCCTGGTAAGGTTTTACTGAATATGAATGTTTTTATAAGCTCAGGTAATCTGGATTAAGATAAAAACTATTTTTTTCCCCTCTTCATTTAATTCAGAAACTGTTACTATAGAAATTGGTGCAGTAAATTCCCAAAATTAAAATGATGGAAAGTAAGAAAAAAAACTAAGAAAAAATTGAGCTAGGCCTAAATTTGAAATGAGAACCAAATGTATGCTGGTGCTTAAAAATGAACAGTTTACTGCTTGCTCATCATTTTCACTTTCTCTGATCTAGCTAAAATAGCAAGCTCTATGCTTTGAAAATGTCTGCATGCTATTCCAGCTTCCAGGAATTACCAAAATTTTGTGGTAAAAATCTGCTTTGGAGTATTTTTAACTGAGTTTTATAGGCCTAAGAAGTTTTGGGGAGTTTTGATATGGTTCAAATATGCATTTTTGGTTGTTGTATAATTGTGTGACTGAAAACCGAAATGAGGTAGTACAACTGACAGATTCGATTTGCAGCAACCACAGTAACACTTCTTCTCTTTGCTCAGAATATTACTATTTTACATGTTACTGGACCATCTAGCCCATGAAAGCTGGATTGAACTTGCTATTGCTCGACATATCCAGGTGGGGTGACTTGTGGCCAGGAACTGTTGGGTGCTATGAAGTAACATTCATGTTAGGGCAAATCCATATTTCATGCAGTAGAAGCAACGCTTCACAACATGGACTGTCAGTGATTGATGGAGTGCTTTTGTCTCATTTTTTCTTAAAAGGCAAGCCAATGGTGTGAAGCTGGAATCTACCTCTTAGCTTCCCAAGCTGTGGACAAGTGCCAGTCACAAGAGGGAGCTGAAACTGCACTCGTTGAAATTGAGAAGTTCCTGGTAACAGCTAAGGAACACCAGCTTTCTAACCCGAAGGAATTCTACAATCAGTTTGACATGATCCTCACCCCTGAAATAAAGGTAAAACCTCTCAGCTCTGCATGCACTCACTTAGATCTTCAAAATTACCTATTGCCTTGTACATGAGTGGGTTCTGGGCTATATCAAATCAGCCTCTTTCCCTACCTCAAATGGGCACAGAGGTGAGCACTGGGGGCAACAAGTTTTACTTGAATGAGTAGCTATGGGACAAAGATATGACTTTTCTTCAGAGTAGTGCTAGAAAGACTGCATGAGTCACCATGTCCTGCTGGTGAAACTGATCTGTGCAGAATGCATGGGCTGGCTTGCATTAAACTGCAGCACAGTATGTGATCTTCAGCTCCAGTGTGAGTCTGGGTAACAGAAGTCCTTTCTTAATTTGCTCAGTCCAGCACTGACAACCATCTGTTGTTTGCCTCTTCGTTGCCTAGGCCAATGCCCAAAGAATTCTACAAAAACTAGAAGATGTACAAGAAATGTTTGACAAGAGGCAAGTAAGTCTGAAGAAGCTGGCAGCCAAACAGACCCGGCCGGTACAACCTGTTGCCCCACATCCCGAATCTTCCCCAAAGCGAGCATCACCAAAGATTACCAGACCAGCAGGAGTAGGTAGGCCATCAACAGCTGCTTTCAGATAAACACCAATGTTTTGTCCACACGGTGGTGTTTAATTTTTGTTATCAGAATGAAGACTTGCATTAGATGTTGTGTCAGACCTGTAGAACCAGCTGTTAAAAATGAATGTGAAATATGTGTCACTGCAAACATGCAAACAGAAGTGAATCAAAATCAGGCTTCTCTTCCTAGGTCTAATCAACAGAGTGTCTTTTTATACTATTTCTCAGTGTATCTTATGTTGCTAATTCTTGAAAATCCAAACCAGGCCAGTCAGTGCAAGTATGGAAAGTAAGCATGAGAATGTCTTTTACATTGCATATACTGTAATGTGAATATTTGGCTTTAAAGGGTCATAATACCTCAAGTTTCAATCAGGTATTTGAAAGGGTTAGGGGTTCATTAGCCACACAAATGTCCCTGTTGCTCTCCTCTGCTCCCCAGTACCCGTCCTTTCTTACTAAGGAAGATCATCATCTTCCTTCAGTTACCCTTGCTGGTTTGATATCTGTACTTTTTTCTCCCAAACCATGCCAGCTGTGTTCTTAACATATAGGTGCTACCTCAAGTTTCAACTTCACTATTGGTTTAAGGCAAGCTGAAGCCACAATGCCTTTGAAGAGGTCCTGCTCTACTTCCCACACATCCTCCAGCAATTTGTTCACTTCCTGCACTGTTCTTTGCAGTCAATTAGCTGTGCGAGTTGTGATTTACCTTGAAAACTCAATGAACTGTCTGCTAAAATGTAGTAGTTAGTTTTCCATTGCATGAGTCACAAAAATGCAGTGAGCTCTGGAGATCCCATAGCCCAGTCACCTGCTCAAAGTAGCACTAACTTGAAAGTCGATGAGTTTGTTCAGTGTGTGGGCACTAGTGCTGAAGCAAAGGAAGTTGCAGAAAAATGGAGTTTTGGGGTCAGTAGATCAGAGCTAGTTCGTCCCTGTTAGTGGTAGTACCATGTAAGAATGGCTTTCACCTATGATGAAACAGCATCTTCAGGCTAAAAGCTAGTCTTGCAGTTCTGTTGATGCATGCAGTTTCTGCTTGTGTTTCTTGAACTTCTTTCTTGTCATTTTAGAGCACTTGCAGATTTTTTTAATTACACTTTTTATATGGATAGAACCTAAATAATAGTCACTAGTCTACAAATGACAATGCTTTAAGTTTTGGTTCTTGTTCATACAGCCAATCCAACACTGTCAGCTCTTTTGTAGAAAGTCATGAGATGCTCCCTTGCTCGGACCCTTGAATGGCAATTCAGTGTAATATAACACAATGCAAGGATTAGCCACTGATGTCCTGTTGCAAATTAATAGGTAGATAAAATTTATTTTAAAATGTTAATCCAGTTGTTCTCTCAGGAGATGCAAAGTATAACTTGGTCCTGTTCAGACATTGATAAGTAGACTGTAGTAGCATCTTATTCAGATTCATGGTGCTTGAAGACGACTGACCTAGAGTGCCTCAGCACAAAGAAACAGAAATCCTTGACTATCTACAGCTTATGCTGAGGATCAAAACCAGTTACTTTAACTGCCATGAACAGTATGTGTATATTTACATATACTGTGTCATGGCATCATTTGGGTATTATCCAGTTGTCCTGCTGCAAACAGTTATATTCCCAAGTACCTTTTTCCTCAGAATGCCAAAGCACTTGGCAAGTACTGCTGAGTATTTTAACCTCTATTTTTTAAGAAAGAAAACTGAAGCACAGATAAGCTGACTGATTCACCAAGGGGTTTCACAGTCTGAGTCTGAAACGTGGCTGAAAATAGAAACAGGGACACTGAGTTCTATTCCAAGCCTTGAAAACAAGGCTGTGAAATTCTGCTCTTCTTGAAACTACCCTCTTTTGGACTTTCCTCTGTGCCCTTTCTTCACATTCACAGAATCGATGTGGTGTCAGCACTTATTTATGGGGAGAACTTATTGAGCACCATCATGGAAAGATGAGAGAGGCTAAGAGCACCTTCTTGGAACAGATATTGTAACTTGTTGTTTGTTACTCGGGATATACCTGAATATTTCTAAAAGCTTGCAAAATAGAATATGGCAACAAGAAAATATCAAGTTCCTAGGCTGTGTAAATACAAAGGCAGGCAAGGGCAGTAAAATGTGGTAAATAGAAATATAAGACCAGAAAGAAAGGCTTTTATCCCCAGGCAGCAGCTGTAACAATACCATGGCAACACTGCAGTGGTTGTCTGCGAAAGGAAAAAAAGTTACGTTCATCCCAGAATAGATTTTAGTTTGGTTTGGTTTGGTTTTACTTGCTGACTATCCATTTCCCTAACAAGAAGTGGTAGAGAAAATTCAATCCAATTCAGGGTGCTAATGGAAAAATCTTAACAGATGTGGAGGCTCAGGCATGAAATACTCCATTGTTGTAACTGCAAGACTCTTCGTTTTACATGGACATCTGCAGAGGTGCAGACAGGCAGAGCCGATATCATGTATGAGACAAAGGGCAGATTTCTATCAGGGAAATGACTGTGACAGTTTCTTATGTCTATGTCCTTATGGTCTCTGGTGACCCTTGGCAAAGTCTTAGCATAGTAAAGATCAGAGAAATAGATCAGAGCTGCACTGTAAACTCTCCCTCACCCAATGTTTTTCCGTGGCTCTGGAAATTCTGAAGCAAAATTTGGAATTCATCCCATTTTTGCTCAAAGCTTTGGTTTCACAAATGAACTTGTAAATTTTGCAGGGTCAGCCCTGTTCAACATTGAAAAAAATAGTACTGGAATTATTACAATGCTTAAAAGTCTGTCAGCTGGACTTGTGTGCACTGCAGCTGTGGGAATCTGTTTAAATATTATTCACAGATGAACCCAGAAAAGGCAGGAAAACCCTCTGCTGACTCTTTTAAAATAAATGCCTTGAAAATACTTTAGTATATATGACACCTTATTTCAGGGAGAACTCTTCTTACTCCCAATGGAAGCTGCTTCAATACTGTCTTGGGAGGGAAGAAGTGGCACTTGATGGGGAAATTCCTTTGCTCCAAATCACTTCCGAGGGCATCACTTTTGATGATTTGACTAGATACTTGTGATCTGTGTTTCTGTACAAAACTCCTTAGCTGGAGTGAATTGGGCCAAAGTCAAACCATACAGGCTGGCTAGTATTGCCCATGGGCTGTCTGGCACAGTGGGACAAGCCACAGAAGTGTAACAGGTAATAAAAGCTATTGAGGATGACTATAGTTAGCATTTCTCTAGTTTAATTTGCTTGCAATTCTCCCTTGAGTAAAAAATTATTTGGCTATCTCAGTGAAGAAGGCTAGGAAGATTATCTTGCTTTAGTTACCTTTGTGGTGAGAGCTGGAACATGGTAGTACAAAATAGTTTTGTCCTTTCCTAATGTGTTCACATTTGGGAGAATTATAAGTACTTGAGGGGGGGAAAAAAAAAAATCTTGGTTCAAACACATGCATTATGTATGAACTTGCTACAGTTTGGCTCTTGTAGTCTCATTTTCTTGTTGTCCCAAAAATCTTTGGAACTCTGAGACAAAAGATGTTTCTTATGCCCTGTGTTCCTTGTTTCCTTACAGTGTGATCCTGCAGCAGCTTAAGCCCTTCCTAACACAGGGTTGTCAGTCTCCCTTTCTCCTCTCCACTTTGCCAGCACAGCAGTGTGTGTGTGACTCTGCTTTCCCTGAGTACTTCTGGGCGTATAGCTAGCGGGAACAAAGAAGGGGACTGAAAACTGTCACTGTGGGAGGTGTTTTGTTTTGGCGAGTTCAGCCGCCTTCTCATCCAGTTCCATGAAGAGCAGTGCTGACAAAAAAGGGAGACAGATGTGTGTGGCCAGAGGTTGGGAGGAAAGGGAGAACCAGAACCAGACCCAGTTGTAATGGCTTTCAGTTGTTCTGGAGTCACCCCTGAAACTGGGACTACTTACTGCTGCTTTTACTCCTGCTGACATAGGGAAGAGAAGCTGGTGCTGTAGGTGTAAAGGTTTCAACCTTGTTAAAAACCTTATTAATGTGATTCAACTTATGGCAGTTGGGGGGGAGGTTGTTTTTCATAACTTGTGCACCTACAGGATTAAAGGAATCTGTGTTGAAGCAGCAGTGAAAGACTGCAATCAGAATTACGGGGCAGGACATATGCTCTTGAACATGTGAAGTGGGCACATAATAGTAGCCTGAAAATTCAGTTCTAAAGATGTAAAGTTGGTCTCCCAAAGTAGAGTATTCTCTTCTGATCTTTGAGTCCTCTGAGTTACATCGATAATGTGGTTGATAACAGCCTGTTATGGCTGAGAACTGTTGTGAAAACAGCCCAGTAAATATTTATGAAGCACTTGAATTGTAAAAATGATTATTAGAAAAAAGACAATTATTTTCAGAGCAGGGATTGAAATAGCATATGGATAGTAAGGCTCTGGGAGCCACCGAGGAATACAGAAAAATCAAAATAATGAAGAGCTGCTCATGAACTAAGTGGTTTTGATTCCATATCCTGAGTGAAGCAAGGATTCTTAGAGGGGGGACCACAATGCCTTAGCAGCAAAGGGGCAAAATTGGAGTTGCACACATAGCTTTGCTTCTGGCATCTCCTGTCTTCTAAATGCTATAAAATATTCACCTAGTGGGTTTTTTTGTGTGCACCTTAAATGTGAAATACAGGAGTAGAGATGTCAGAATTTGTGTGCTCATTAAGCAAATAAGTTTAACAGCCCATTGCACGTACAAAATCCATGAGTCACCCTACAAGCATCTTCAGTGGCCAACTTGGAACATGCAATTCATATGGGGGAACACAGCTGGAGCCTTTTTGGTTCTTTAAATAATAAAATTAAAACTGGTTCCATCTCAGCAAAATGTGTACAACTGCTCATTGGATCCATTCCAGTGTTCCTCACAGTCGTCAGTGTGTAACACTCACTAACTAATAACATCTGGAGAGAGGATAAAAGAAGAATGTCTTGCAAGAGTCTGGGGAAGTGTGCAGGAGAAGTGAGGCTACAGAGATTAGTTGACTCAGAAAAGATGCTGCATGTGATTTTCATTAATGGTTTTGGGAAACCACTAGTTTCTATAGTTCAAGGTATTTCTATAAACAAAGTAGAGAAAAGAAAAAGATGCTTTCAATTTTGTTGCTGTAGAGCTGCTTTCACATTTGGACAAGTCTGAGGAAACCAAGCAGTGTAGATTATTATTCCGTATACAGGAGCCTTGCTCTATGCTTCTCACATGGGCAGATTGTCAGGGGAGTTGACAGCAATTTTTCTGCTACAATGAAGTATAGATTATAATACCTAAGAATGGAAAAGACTTTCTGTATTAATCCATTAAATGATAAACCTTGAAAAGGTTTACAATTTTCCTAGAAGATTTAGGGACAGTACACATTGCCATTTCCTGTGGGATAGGTAATAAACCAGTAATTCCATCCAACTTTTTCTTTAAAAACTATTAAACAATACTAAAGCCCCACAGGAAGAGCACAGTGGTGCTCTAGGTAAATGCAAGTGATAGCCCCAAACCCTGCTTTACTGTAAATATCCTTGCAGTAAAAAGTTTATCTTTGCATACAATGTCATTTAACAATATTTGCTATAAAACCAGCATCTAGCAATTTAAACTATTAATGAGTTCAAAATGAAATCTTCATTACCCATTATCCAGGAGAGTACTGTGAAACAATAGGATGAGAACAACCTTGAAACCATGCAGACCTTAGATTATTTATAGATAGAGTTTTCCTTTGTCCCTGTGTCTTTGCTCTTTCAGGAGGCAGCTGGACTTCCAGCTTCCTCAGCAGTACAGTAATGACTTTGAAACAGCCAACTGTACTGAATTTTATAAGGGAGTTCCCCTTATAAAATATTTCCAGTTCTACAGTAATTAGTGCAATAATAATTGACAGGTATTGGGACTGTTCCTTTCTAAATTGCTGTAGAAACTACTTCAAGGTAGTGACATGCAGCCATCTCCGAGTATGGGCCAGTCAGTAACTCAAAAACCCCGTGGAACATAACCAAAACCAGATTGCTTCCTGTTTTCCATTTATTTCTGGGTCAAATTGGAAGGGAAATGTTTGCTGTGTCAATCTGAATCAAATTCACCCATGAAATATAAGCAGTTGGATTTGACAGCTTTCTTATCTTGTTTCTGCCTCCTTCCTTCTGAATAAGTCATACTGATGAAGACTAAGCCAGTAAACTGACCCGAGGAATTTGATGCTGGATCAAGGAGCAGCTGCACTTAGGTTTTTCTGTGAATGTGTCATCTTTCACTTAAACTGTCCAGTGTTCTCTTTCCTGGATCACCTGGAGCTGTCTGAATTTGTAAGTTGTGATCCAGACATCAAAGACATAACTGATTTCCTTCCACGTTTTCTGCTGAATGCTTTCAGCCAGGATTTTCATACCCGTATCAACCATCCCTTCAACCTATAGTTTTTTGATTAATGAATAGGTCAAACAATTCGGCATTGCTGACTCTGCTGTTCTGAGCACAAGTTCTTCTGTTTCTTCTAAAGCTATTTCCTTTGCTTCCATTCCTTTCAATAACACATCCGTTATGCATAGAACTTGGGACTTAGCTGTGTAGAGAAATCCCGTGGACCAAACTCGGATTTAGATAGGGTAACTGGACACTGGCAGCATATCTAGGGTATTCAAGAGTGCCTGGGAAGAGTATGAAAAAAATGTCTTGCTTTTCTTTAATTAAATCAGGATTTTTGTGATTAAGTATTAGATTTATTTTTTAAGGATGATTTTTTTCAAGGTATAAATAGGATACAGTTGGGGAATATTGTTCAGTGTGATAGGTATGATCACAGTACCTTGTCAAGATGGTGGTAGATGAGAATTTAAGGCTAAATAGAATCTTCAGGATAGAGTAGTATGGAAGAGAGTGAATTTGCTGATGCTTGTAACCACTTTACTCAGGGATTCGTGGGGGAAAACAAAGGGGCCTGTCTGAAAATTTATCAAATAGTTGACGAAGGTTGGCATTCTGGTTTTGTCAACAGTAAAAATCATGCTGCCTGCAGATTAGAAAGGTATGAAGAACTTTGACAATAAGGACAAATAGCTTATATTTGTTACACATTGGTTTTGGTTTTGTCCCTGGGATTTCAAAACGTTAATGCACCACTTTTAGGGTGAAATAACAATACATTTGAGAGAGCAATTACTAATTCACAGAAAGCTTTCTTAGGGATGGGAAAAAGGCATCTGCTGAAAGTAGCCTTCAAAATCAAAACAAATCCCCTGCTGTATATTCTGAAAGGGAGTGATGGAAGAACCCAGTAGAGTTGACATTTGCATTTCATCTCAGTCTTGGGAACCATAAGAATCCTCTACCAGCTGGTGGCTGCCAAACTTTGCCGTTCTGTTGAAGAAACTTTTTAATATGGAGTCAGTGTGATGAAGTAATAGGCATGAAATGGACATTGCCAGGTCCTCATGTTATTCAGCATGGGATAAACCCAGGAAGATTTAGGAAAGAGGTGGAGAGAAGCTGCTTTAATTAATTCTCTTCCCAGCTGCCTGATAAGGCAGTTCAA
The DNA here is from genome assembly GCA_033439905.1 of Ceryle rudis. NCBI lineage: Eukaryota > Metazoa > Chordata > Aves > Coraciiformes > Cerylidae > Ceryle > Ceryle rudis. Next base: position 18,961 of record JAAGNO010015208.1, read on the forward strand.
AAGACACAGGGTAGAAGAAATGTCAGCTTTTGGTATTATTGTCTCTGAAACTGATACTGTATTTTTAATGGCATATAATTTGTCATTTTTCTATGGTTTTTTTTTTTACACTACATTAAAAGAAATCTGTTAATGTCCTCCCCATTCATCTGTTTCATTGTATCCCTCAGCTTCTCCCAGAGAAAAAGGAAAAATTAGGGACAACCCAGACTCTCAACACCTCAAAAGATTAAATCTGGTGAAAGCATTTTAAACAGAATGTTTACTGCATTTGAAAACACCAGCTTTTATTTTTGGAAAAGTTCTTGTTCAATTAGAAAGTTTTCCAAGAATAAAACTGAAAAGAACTAAATTTCAGAATTGTAACAATTTTCTTCTTTGTTGCCTGACTCAGATTCTTTCATAATTTCATCTGGTATTCTTTTTGGTTTTTACCATGACTTGTATGGTTGCTTGTATCAATTCAGCAACTAAGAAAAAGGAGAGCACTGTTTGCCTTGTACTTACATAACCCACACTGTGAATTCATTATCAATTTAAAACAAAGATCCAAACTGTAACACAGATGATTTTCTGCGCAAGCCAAATGCATGACTCCCCTTCTCATAGTTTATTCTAAACCTTTTCTTTGGGCAGCAGTCTCAGGATAAGCAGTTAAGTTACTATGGGTGACTTTCTAATAGTTGATGGTCAGCTGGGGTTTACAGAGCCTGCAAGGCCCAACAAATCTGACATGACAGAGTGTAGTCAGAAATAATTTCCTCAGATTCACTGCCATTACCTACGTGGTCACAGTGACTTGTTGAACACCTGTATGATTACTCTGGAGACTTGTTCATGTGATGAAATTTAACAGGGAACAAACAATCCTCTATAATCTGACATTGACAAAGAATTAAAGAATTACCAGAACCAAAATTTCCTTTCTTTGGGAACCCACACAAGGAATAACACCTGAGCTGAAAAAACTATGCAAGTGAAAATTATCAACTGTTGATAGAGCTGGTTAACACCTTGGCTCCCCTAAAGATGGTTGCCAGGAAGGCAACCACTACAAACCACTGTAGTCATTACTGTGTGGAGCCCTAAGTGCCAGGTCAAGACACAGGGGAGCACTGAACAACACAGCCCATCCCTTGTGCCAGCTGGTCCTTCACTACTCCAGCCACAAATCTGTTCTCTATGTCAGGTCTCAAGTTATGACTGATGTGACAGGATCTTTGCTTATTGCTTTTATTAGGAAGTAGGATTTTGACTTTTAGCACATTTTCTAATGTTACTTTCTTTTTGACTCCTTCAGCCACCAACAGGAGGTCCACAGAAATTTCTTGCCCTCCAAAGACCATTTCTGAAGTAGACTTATCAAAGAAGAAAAACATTAAGAAGACTAAAGGTGGAATTAAGGTAGGAGTATCTGTGGTTTGGGGACATCCTGTATTGTGACAATTCTAAACAGTTTAAATACAGATCCGCATATTTAGAGTTGTAAATGTTCAATTTTTAAATTTTCAAGTTAATTCTCTAAGTTTGTTGGTTTTTTTTTAAACTTCACATAGCAGTTTGAAAGTTACTCAGATGCCTGTTAAAAGATTTATGCTCATACATATGGAAAACCAAGTTACACTAAATCCCCTTCAAAGGTTGAAAGAGGAAATGTGGAGGGAATGTTCAACAGTAATACCTTAAAGTGCATCCAGAGTGCCCCTCCTTTCTTATAGCATATGAACTATTTTGCTTCCCAAACTGGCATCTTACTCCAGCTCCTCTGAAGATGTGTTATATTCAGGGTTTTACACAGTAATGTATTTTTCCTCATTTAAGTATTTTCTGTGCAAAGGAGGAAAGACTAGACATTTAATACTTAGAAGTAAACATTAAAAAAACCCAACAAATAAAAAAAAATTCCACTGTTAGCTGCTGCTGCATTGGCAGGTAAGGTTCGGGGAAGTGTATTTTGCATTGGAATCTCTGTAAGATTTGCTGCATTATTGCTTCTGCAGCAAGATTCTGTTTAGGACTCTTTGGACATCCTCATCCTTTCCTCCCAAGCCTGACTGCATTGAAGAGCCCTGCCCTTAGAGCAGAGGGTCATTTGTTTGAGCTGTAGGCACTGACTGGGATAAGAAGCTACCACAGCCGTTGTTTGGCACGCCAAGATTATTTTAAGACTGGAAATAGAAGGATCCAGAAACTTCATCTGCAATTCTTGTAACTAAGATGAACTGCAGCTGCCTCCTGAAAATTTCCATTTGTCCAAGCTAGCTGAAATAGCCACTTTCAGAAACCAGACATCTTTCCTTTTTTTTTTTTAAATCAAATTTAAGTAATGCCTCATTTGCCTTGTTCAAAATATTTGGGTTCAGAGCATGTAAATATACTTTGAGAGAGGAGCACCCACCACTGAAGTTGTATTCTGAATGGTTGGTGCACAAATGTTACGTAACTTTGCAACATCCCCTTTAGCTAAGAGTTTACCAAAAGACAGACAGAATCAAATCCTACACAGTGAGATTCACTCGCAACCTTTCACATGATAATATCCCTTTGTCATAATGTTCTTTCATCTTCCCCTGCATTGAGATTCATAGTATAAACTCTTTAGGGCAGCATATCATTAGAATGGTAAAAAATGCAATTTTGAGAAAGGGGAAAAAACCCCCACACCTGAGTGTCCTTTATGTGTTGAGGGAAATACTACAACAAATATTGAAAAAGGATAGCAAAAGAAGTTGGATAGTGGCACAGAGAGGCTAGATCTTCATTTGGCTGCCCTGTGAAAGTGTGATTAAAAACAGCAAGTAGCCTTTCTCACACTGTTCAACAGTTTGGAGGCAGAAGAGGAGGAAGTTTTGTCAGTGCATTTCTGGGGGAAAAGAAATATCCCAACCTAAAACAGGTTACATACCAGGAAAAGGAGATGACATGCTAGCCTCCGCACTTGCAGAGTTCTTAACTTTTTCATCATTCATTAGTTATTTTACAGGTGATTTTTAAACGTGAGCTCTATGAGAGCATAGCTAATAGCAGAGATCACAGTTTATGATAAGTTACAGGAAACACCCACAGTTTAGCCCAGTTACTGGAAGTGTTCTTAAAATAAGCCTTTTAGACTTTCTGTTTTCTTATGAGTAAATTATTAGACCAAACCTCATACACCACAAGTTCTTACACCAGTGACAACTAACATGGATGTGCTACTTTGACCTAAATACCAAAAAAAGAAAGTTTAATCCCCATAGTGCAGAAATTTCATACAGATCAGGATGAGTAGTTTTGGGGTTTTGTTCATTTGCTTTTTCTTTCCTCAGGGGATGGGACAGAATTACCCAGCATTACCCTCAGTTGCTCTCAGAATTACTCTGTCTTACCCTGAGGCATGAAAAGCTAAAAATATATTGAGTGTATACCTCGCACAATGCTATTATTTAACTTCTGATATAATACAAGCTACTTCAACCCAACTCTTCTGTTATCTGTACCCCTGTCTTGCTCATGCAAAAGCTGAAAAGCAAAATTAAATTCAGTGTATTTTCTGAAACGGCCAAAACAGCCTAGAACTTCAGCAAGAAACGCAGAATAAAAGCTAGTTATCCGCAGTAACATACAGCTGGTCTCACCTTTGTCTAAACTCACAGAAAGTAACTCTGGAATTAGTTTCATTCCCATCAGCAATGCTGGTAATGAGTTACATTTCCTCACACAAAGTTAGGTGTATTCAACAACATGGTACAGGCTTTATAAAAAACATCCATTCATTCATTTTTAAACCTACTTCAAGATGAGAGTGAAAGTTATCCCCCCTTCTTCCTTCCCATTGCTATAAAATTTCCTTTTATTTTATTTGTTCTGGTAATAGTTCAGGTGAGGATAGTTTATTAATGGATTCCATCAGCATCACTAACTAGGGAAATAAACGATATATAGCATGTAAGATAGGCCACCACTTCCCCCCCCCCCCTATTTTAATCATCAGTCCGAAATGTTTATTGGAAAAAGAAAAAAAGTTCCCGGAATTAGGCTATGAAAGGCACCAGCTCCTGCAGCTAGTGAAGTGTAAGGATGCCCTCTGCTGAGCATGTGC